>ML120477.1:248741-258964 GCA_003788595.2 Choiromyces venosus 120613-1 | reverse complement strand
ACTTTTCCTCTTATTTGTGACGATGAGCACGGTTCCAACGCCGCACACCGGCGTTGGGGGCGTACAAGCGACCGAGTGTTGGCCCCCGTGAGATTTCTCACGGACGGTCGAGTTACGTTGAAATGTCGAGTTGCGTTGAAACACCGAATCGTATCATTTAAACACTGTGTCGTATGGAAACACTGAGTCGTAACGAAATACTGAGTCGTCTTGGAACACTGAGTCGTCTTAAAACTCCGAATTTTGTTTAGTATTTTATCTTCGAAGAGAATAGTGGTAGGTCTTGCTGGGTATGTGGTAGTTTGTTACAGTGTTCATGGTCGGAAACAGGATGGTTCGGTCGCCCACCTCGGGATACTCCTATAACTTTATGCCTAAGTCCGACGACAGTGGAAGTAAGTTTGTTCCGTTTTACTCCTGGGGGGTCCGGTCCACTTATAACGACTCTAACGTGCATGTATGCTCCAAGGTCAGTGGTCTGAAGCTTCTGCAGATGTTCCGGCGGTCAGCTTTGTTCTCGCAGGTCGTTGGTTGGCATTCGAAAGTCTACTGGTCCTTGACCGTCACACAGTCATGGAACTGGCAGACCTGTGTTAACCGTGTTCACGAGCTGATGTTTACCAAAGTTCGACACGGTTACGCTAAGAGGTTAGACGCGTATGACCCGGTCTCGGTCGTGGAGACTATCCACTGGTGACCCGTGGTGCTAAAGAGGTCGCAGTAGGTCTTATGAAATAATCTTTCGTTGTCTGGTAGCTACGACTGGCGTTCTTACGAGTGGTCGGATTACTATAAGAGCGAACCAAACTCTTTATAGCAAGACAAACACTCCTCATGTTGTAAGTCGTACCCCTAGTCATATTAAAACTACTCTGACCAAAAGCGTAACCCTAACCGGCCCTGGTCACCTAATAATGTGCACTAGGTTTAGCGGTTCGGATGGAACGGTCGAGATGTTTGTCTCTCGATCAATCACAGACACTTTGTTAGTCACGACTACCCCAACAGAACGGCGGTTACGAATAACAAGGACCCCACTAAGTAGTTCTCAGGACCATACACCGATGTTCATAGGGTCTACTAATGAACTAGCGGTGGAGGCTGTGGCCAATGTTATTACTACTGAACTGTTAGTTTACCGAACGGGTAAAACTTGCTAAGAGACGATTTGCTGTTCACCCTCGAGTGGCTGAAGAAGAGGATCTACCCAAACCGAGCGTAACGTGGTTTGTCAAATAGCTGATGACACTAGCGGTATTCTAGTAACAAAAGACGGACGGAGGAGTAAGTTCGGTAGAAGAAGTTGGGAACCTACATCAGCATAAGGTTGGGATGTTCGTAATAGTGCGCCTTCGACATCTCCATCGCTGTGCATACCCTACACCCCTGAAACTGTTCACGCTTAAAGAACTATTCTAAGTAAGTTATGCGGTTGTCTGGAAGTTCGGTAGGTGTTAAGCTAGACGGAAAGTTCGGTGTCCGGAATAGGGAATGTTAGGATCATATCAGTAAAGGTTTGATGCTCTTCGTCGAGGGTGAAGATGGTATGGAGGCTTGGTTAAGAGACCTTAAGGAAGACCGTAAGGTGAATGCTAGCGTTCAGATTTCTGGGTCCCGCTACTTAATGATCTAGTTCGTGTTCTCTACAGTGGTCTTAAGGTCGTAGCAGAATTCGATCATGATGTTCCACCTGATCGTAACCGTGTCAGTCCACGGAATCGTTACCTTGTAGACCTCTTATGAGCCCGCCGGCTAGTTCGAGCTTCACGTTCTTCAGCCCGAGTATCATCCTCCGTCTATGTCTTCCCCCCTCACAATATACGCAGACTTCGTGCGGTTTACCAATTTTCTTCCCAACTACGTCTCCACCTTTTCGTCTGTTTTGTCGAGGCATCCCGTCATTTATTAGTTTCTTCTCTCCTGTTCCTTTTCGAAGTTGGTAAAGAACTACTCTATTTCCGTTCCCCTTTTCGGTCTGCACGACGAGTTCGTGTCTTTTTCTTCCACAGTTCCGACTAATATTACCCATAATTCGCTGTACGTTCCAACGTGTTTAATTACATTTAAGCTTATGGTGTAAGACATTTGAAAACTATATTATAAGTTCAATTCAATGTTTCAATATGAGTCAATGATTCAATACGACTCAGTTTTTCAGAAATTTCGGTGTTTCAAGACAACTCGGTGTTTCAACGCAACTCGACATTTCAACGTAACTCGACCGTCCGTGAGAAATCTCACGGGGGCCAACACTCGGTCGCTTGTACGCCCCCAACGCCGGTGTGCGGCGTTGGAACCGTGCTCATCCACACCCGTTAGTGGCGTGCGTGTTGATCCTCGGCTTTACAAGCAGGCTTTCTTTTATTAAGGCAGTGACATTAGTGTTAGTTTTTCTTTTGTTCTTTCTTTTACGCGTTTTCTCTTTTTATTTAAACATAAGTGGCCGAGGGTACAAAGGAAGGCAGAAGGATCAGAAAGAGGGATTGAAGCGACAGGGTATGTCCTTAAGGGGGTACCATTGCGTTTGTATTTTTCGTCAGGGGAGTTTTGTCGTCGGGGTTTGGGATTGGGAGTGCCATTGAGCGATTTAGACTATTTTATGGGATGTTGGATTGATTTTGTGAGGGTGTCGTGAGGGGAGGTCTAGAAATGCAAAAACGTAAGAAAGAGAACGTTTGTAAAAGTAGAGGTGAGTGAGTATGTGACACGATGCATGAGGCCTCCACGCTACTTTTAACCTTTTGATAAAGAACATTCGCCTATGTTTAAATAAATCTCTATTTCCAACACAAAAGGTCAAAAATGACTATGGGTGTTCATTTTTCCAGAGTGGGTGCTAGTCTACTATGAGTGCTCCTCTCGAAAGAACCCGGACCCGACCACGTCGGGAACCCGAAGAAGTCCAAGAGTGAAAGAGAAGGGTAAAAGAGCTGAAGATGATTATGGGAAACACATCGTTGGGTCGGAGTCAGATGGTATTTATACCACGCTCATCGGCAGTTGGGCTCCCCAGATAGATGCTTGAGCGATCCCGGACTGTTTGTTCCTTTTACGAGAGATGCTTATTTTCCGTTATTTGAACTTCGAAAAGGTGCCACATCGCAATCGTTAAAAAGGTTCTACGCACCGCCGTTTCCAAAACGGATGAAACTGTCTAGTTCTATAGAAAGCCAGGATCTAAGATAGGCACGTCTACGTTATGAGAAGGAGGCTGGGGCAGCCAAACCTTTTAGTTAATGAGATTCGTACGAAGTTGTGAAAGTGCCATATGTTGTGGCTCTAGTTATACTACTTGAGAAAGTCCAAACAACGAGAACAAGTTAGATATAAATGTTCGACATGACTATCGGGTGGGGCCCCCCAGATCCTAGAACTATAGCTATTCCTACACTTCCCTCTATTTTAATGCGGCCCACTTATGTACTAGAACCTCAAATTAAAGCGGCGGCACTTGGCGTGGGCTCTAAACTTGTTCCGTCGACTCCTTGACCGAGAATTATAGTAGTGCGCGAATTTCGCTAAGATACCTCTAATAATAGGGATGGACCCCCCCAGCAACCCGGTCTACTATAGGCTCTTGTAATTAGTCGCTAGACGTTAGTTGTCAAACCGTTTAGAACAAGTCGAACAGTTAGCGTGAGAGGCCCTCCAATTCTTACCTCCGCTGTTTTTTGTAGGAGAGCGGTTACAGTTTCCCCATTCAGTACGTATGTAGGATGTACACGGGCCCGTCCCAACCGTACGACTGGTAGAGTTCTAAATGGATGATCGGCTGCTTATACTGCGGAAGAGGTTGCTCATATACCTAGGAGTGTTAAGCGTTGGGACCCGTCTTAGACTACGTAGCAGTGAACAGTTTCTAAAGACCCGGTGGCACTTTCTATTACACCCGGATGGGATGCCGTAAGTTTTTACGAAGTAGTGGCCGTAGAGGGGTAATAGGAACCGGCTGTTATGATCACCCAAATTGTAACGCCACTTGTACAGTAAGTTTTTCCTCCATCGACCTGAAACACCGAATGACACGAAATATTTTCGACTCCTTTGAGTTTTCACTCCTTCTGTAGGAGCAGTATTCCTTGTTCGTTTCTCGTGGTTACTCCGAAAGTGACCATTTTCCATTTTTTTCGTTTTTCAGTGCTGGATATTTAGTCTAATTTTTCATCGCGGGTTGAGAGGAGAGCAGCGTTCCAAGATCAAAGTTACCCTCTATAATGCTGCAGTCTTGGCACATGTTGCCATGATCATACTTGGTTAGGTGTCAAGGAACAGCTCCATCCCGATCGTTTTTGGTTTATTCCACCCGACACGCTGACTTACTCAAGTATGAGTAGTCGGGAATCTCGCAAGCGTTTGTGTGGATATGGCAACCAGGTTCACGGTGGCAGGTGCTCTTGCCTGGGAGAAGGGGCAGAGGATTTGCCCAAGTGACCTCAAACAAACGCTATTAACTTATGACTTGGCTTGGTGCCAACGTTGTAATGCGGTTTCGTGGTGTAGTTGGTTCTACACCAGGTTTTTGTCAGAAAAATAGCCTTCTCTCCCACAAAACCCCATTTGGCAGGTCCCAACCCTACCAATTTTCCCAACCTACCTGTATCCTCCCTGTGGGACTATCTACATAATATTACTTGATTACTGTTCTTTGGAATATAAGACCTTATGTGTCCCCTGTTCATTCTGCCTACAGTTCGGTTTCTAAAACTCAAACCAACACTCATTCTACAATCCATGTTGTTTAAACGCGATAAGGGCTTTTTCCTATCTCAAAGGGTTCCGTGGACTACCGTAAACTTGAATAATTGTAGGTTGTGCTCCAGTGCGGTACTGTGCTATGCAGTCCAGAATTTCCTTCTCTGGAAAGGGGGCAAAAACACCCCAAAAATACTGCCCCTTTCCCCCCTCCGAGACTGGAAAAAAAACCAAAGATTTCTTAACCTTACTAAGAGAGGAAAGCCAAACGACATAGCACACTGCCCAATTACCCAAGGTTCCACGGTACAGAACAAGAGGGGAAGATGCATTCATCCAGAATAGTGCTAGTGGCAGTGAACACCCGTGAGCCCAGTAAGGGTATTCAAAGTTAAAAACCGTGGCTTTGAGTTGAGAGTTTTCGTTATTATGACCTGTCATATCAATACTAAATTGACCAATAGAATCAATCATCCAAAAATGAAAGTCAACTAAACTCTGAGAACTCCGGGACTCTGATGTAAGAAGCAATGTTCCAGGTCTACTGAGAATTTTGAAATTTTCTATCTCACCCTGCCAGTGCCCATTGGCCCCTGCTATACCACACTGCCCTTTACAGACTATCCAATCCTCTATATCCAAGCCCCCAATACCTCCAATTAGCGACCATTTGAAAATGCCAAGAAAATCTTATAAGCATTCTGTGTCAGCCGATGCCCAGGAGTTCATTGGATTTTCTCTCCTAATCGATCTATTTTTGAATGAGCTAGAACAGGAAGATTTAGGGAGTGGGTCTTGGGAGGAGAATCATTTGGGTGTGAGAAGTATGCTGGATTTGTCAAGGACAAGAAACTCTTGGGTGGAAGAGAGTGAAGGAGATAGGCATCTGGTAGCAATGGCAGAAGATATCGAAGAGCTATGTAAAATGCTCCTGATAGCAATACCAAATATTTGGTATCTTGCTCCAAGGGTATCTCTTCCGCGTGGTGTGGGTTTTTGGTCAAATGTATGCTCCATATTATATTTCTCTAATTATATAATGTAAATAAAGAACTAGGGCTAATAATAATATGAAATAAAATGTATTTTAAATTTAAAATAGTTGATTATGATATTTGAAGATCACTTTTGTTCCCTATTTCAAATGACTTGAACTGCTTTTTTTACCCTTAACGAGAAAATCAAATATGATCTAATATTTCAAAACTAATCTCAAAATCCTCAGGCAGATACAGCATTACAGCTTGCAATTACACTCTATATCCTAGGACAGAGAGGAAACTCAACAATGCGATTTTGAGAACAACTTCAGATTGGAGAAGGTACAGCTTATCTCTACTGATATCATGTTGTGATAGCT
Organism: Choiromyces venosus 120613-1; assembly: GCA_003788595.2. Taxonomy (NCBI): domain Eukaryota; kingdom Fungi; phylum Ascomycota; class Pezizomycetes; order Pezizales; family Tuberaceae; genus Choiromyces; species Choiromyces venosus. The sequence goes on along the minus strand of ML120477.1, from coordinate 252,912 downwards.
CTTTTGAGACTTCTTCCAACTTACTTAATCTGGTTACATGTGGGATCAAGTACCTATTGATTGATGAGAAGAGAGATTGAGCAAGAAAGCAATTTTCCAGGAGATATTGGTTTTCTTGATGGAACTGATATTGGCCTAATGTTTTCACAAAGCTTTTATGGGGAAACCGATATGAACTACAAGAAATATGATGCACTCAATATCCAAACTATGTGTGATAATAATTTATGCTTTACCTTCATCTCTGCTAGATATCCTGCCTCTGTTGGAGACCCTGTTGCCTTTGGAAATACCCCTCTTTTCAGGAATCCAGTCTCTTTTTTTCCTTGCCTGATGAGTATTTATTAGGTGATAAAATTTACAGAATTACCAGAAGATATATGACACCATATACAGAGCCTTTGGTAGGTCAAGCTATTGGTGGCTACAAGTACTTTAACTGGATACATGCTCATGCTCGTATCAAAATTGAGCATGCAATTAGAGTACTTAAAAACTGCTTTAGATCTCTCCAGCAACTACCTATCTATATTCACAAAAAAAGAAGATCATACCCAAGCAGTTTGCTGGATTATATCTTGTATAGTCCTCCATAATTTTCTCAGTGAAGAGAAAGAAGACAGCACAATCTACCAACTGCATACAGCTATTCCAACCAATGAGCTTGAGCTTGATGAGGTAGATCAAGAGATTGAAGTAGATGCAGAGTGTATAGCTGAGCTTGAATGGTGTGACTGAATGAGAGTATATTTACATTAACACTGGGAACAACTTGAATAGGTATGAATTACTTGATCTACTTATTTAAAGTGACAGTACTTGATTCAATTACTTACATATATAACATGCAGAACAATAAAAGAACCCAAAAGAATATCATACCAAATATCAACAACCTCAACTATCTCAACTCTTTCTCCTCCCAGCATCCAAACACTTTTCAATTGTCAATTGCCAAAATCCAGATATCACTTCAATTTCCTAACTCCCAGCATGCCCTTCCTGTCCTTCCTGAAGTCCCACCATCCTTTCCATTATCACATTCTATCAACTATACTCCAACTCCAAATCCTTTTCCCTTATTTCCACCCTCTTTCTTTCCAACTCAAGTTCCTCCTTCATTAGCTTGCTTTGTTAAATGAGCTATTTTCCAAGAAAGTCATACTTCTTGTCAGCCATTACTGCAATGGCATTACCAAGGCTTGCAGCTCCTTTCTTCTTTCCTAGTGGTCTGCAGTCCTCATCCTCCTCTTCAGCAACAGGAAATTTCTCTTTTTTGTTTTGATCTTGTTGCTTCTCACTCAGTGGAGAATGGTCGGTGCTCCGAAGAAGGTAATTGGTACTCAGGGGTCAGTGGTGGAGGCTCAGAGGCAGAAAGACAGCAGTTGGAGATGGCTTGAAGGCGATTGGAGGCAGAATGCATATGCTCAGCCTGAGGGGGGAGTTGCTGGCACTTGGGAGAGTGTTGTTGTGAGAACTGGTATTGGTTGTTGAGATAGTTTTCGGAAGGTGTTTTGGTAACTATGCTGGGGTTATGGCTTAATTGGATGAGATCTTTACTCGCAGGTTCACTATTTTATATGCTAGTTCAAAGTCAATTACTTTTTGCATTTTCACCTTTGTAAACTGATTTCTTTCTTTCTTGTAAGCATAATAAAGACAAAAAAATTAAATGGAAAAAATCAAAGCCAAACAATGAAAATAAAATAAAATAAAAAGAAAGAGAAAAAAAAGAAAAAAAAAACCAATTTAAAGAAAAGAAAGAAGACAAAAAGAAAAAGAAAATACCTAGTAAGAATGACAGATGAAGATTGCAAAAAGGTATTTTGTTGTTCATTATTGTCATTATTGTCAACTTTAATCCCTTTGTATTGTGTAGTATATCCTTCAATCAATGCTGTGGCAGCCATTTCCATTTCATGACTCTGTGCACTGGAGGAAAAGTGACTTGGAGGCTGAAAGTTGGGTCTGCTGCCCCAAATAGTATCGAGACGGGAAAAGAATAGACACTTCTTTTCCACTTTTTCTATATTTTCCAATGGTTAGCGTAGGAATTCTATTGTATTTAAGAGACATACCATGCAGTGAGGAACCCCTCCGAAGATCTTCTTCATCAAGTCCCCACCCAGATTGATCAGTAAGCTTTAAAGCCTCACAGTATGACTTTTTCAAGTTGTCAAATTTGTAGCCTACCTGGGCTTCTGAGCAGGATGAAATTGTAGATGCAATGGCATTCATCCACCTCTTTTTGGTTTCCCCAGATCCTTTTTGGGTTCTCCTAAAGTTAGTTAAATCCTCAAGTCATATGACAATTCTTTCTATCTCCTGTTTTGTCCAATCACTACTATTTGCCTCCATCATATTAGCAGACAGATTATACAGAAAAAAAAACTATTGCAAAAAAGTGAACCAACAGAAAACAAACTATGTGAAAGGAAAAAAAAAAAAAAGCACAACAAGAAAGTAATAGATATAACAGAAATGAAAAAGGTGGATAAACAAGGAAAGATAATGTAAGACAAGCCACAAGTAGAACTCAAGCTGAAGTGGAATGGAAAACTTGAAATATTAGGTGAAATAAGATGGTGTTTGAGGAGATTGTGTTGTTATCAACTTTGTAGTTGACAAGTTGAGAAAAGCCTTGATGGAAGGAATATGAATGAAGAGAACACAGACTCATGGTTGCCAACCGATCTCTCATCCACCATCCAAAACATCATCCTTCAACCATGAAGAAAAAGGTCAGCTAGTTCCTTTTGGCCTACACCCTAAACTAGTGGACTCCGGTTTGCAACGCTGTTTTTGACGCAAATTCATTGTTATTAACTCCGAATACCCTTAGTGGCAACCAAGGGAAAACCAAATGTATCTTATAATATACAGTGCTCCCAGTAGTCCCATTGGACGGCCGTCAACGGCCGTCCGACGACCATTGGACAACAAACTAACCCCTTTCCACCTTAGTTCCCCTCCAACCCCTTTCCACCTTAGTTTCTCTCCCAACCGCTTTCCACCTTAGTTGACCTTCTTCTCGAAGCTTCTCTGTGAGGCAGTTAAAACAGTTTCCCATCTAGCTAGCGTCCATCAAAAACTCCAGTCGTCTGAAAGGAGAGCAACAAAGGGTATTCGGAGAACCAGGTGCCAAATTGAGTTATAAGACTTGACTTAACAGCAAGGAGCGTCATACCATTCGTACTTATAATTACGTAACTGACAAACAAAGACCATAACCATATCGACCAGGTGGTAGGGAATATTACAGACCTACATGTAAAAGGTAGCTTCATGCCGAGAACACAGCTAATAACAGTAGCGGTCATTCTCCTAGACAACGGTTTTTCGCTTTATCAGGACAAAACTCTCTGAGCTCATCCGAACGTCTTTAACGTCAAAGAAGAAGCCTCCCCAAAAGAAAGTAGTTTCACGGTTAGAACTATCGGTCTTAGAGAGACAGTTGGTCCAGTGATGTAATATAATCATAGTTAGAACTATTAATTTATATGAACTTACTTAATTGAATGAGTTGTAGTCTCAATAGAGTTTATTACTGTAATTTCAGTAGTTAGTTGGCATCACAAAGAAGTAAGACGAAGAGTATAGGGAGATGGAACTAGAGACCTCCAACTCAAAAAGAACTACGGCGGTATCGCAGGACTTCCAACTTTCATCCTTATCACTATAAACATTTATAGTTTGATTCTACAGCAGCACGTAAGGAAACTTGTAAAAATTCTGGTAAGAACCACTTCCATTTACCGACTATTAACAGTAAACGTAGGAGTAGTATTTCTGGACGGTAGAAATCTATCAGTGAGGTAAACAACGGAAAAAAAAAAAAACAAGGCCTGAACCGTGTAGTGAGGAGAGTACGTAAAGAGAGAAGAATGACCTGGGTTAGTAGAATTAAAAGAAAGTCCTACAGGTGGGACCGGAACAGAACAGGTTTTGTTTCGCGTTTTTTTAATTTTATTCATCATAGGTTTATTAATCTTTCTTTATGTTTCTTTCTTCACAAACCACTTCTCTTTTTTTGTTGCCACCTTTTTCCTACACTTTCCCTTCTTTCCTTCTCTCCTACACTTCATCATCGTTCCTTTTCTAGACTTCCATAACAAAAACCAAACAACAACTATCATCAATTTCACTCCCCTCACATGTCCACACCCTCACC
>ML120477.1:112468-247760 GCA_003788595.2 Choiromyces venosus 120613-1 | reverse complement strand
TTCCTCACAGCTAAACTCCCCTTCGCCACAATTATCCGATCAAAATACTCCACCGATACAGATTAATGAGAATATTCTTTACCGTTTAAGAAACCATACAAGTTGGGTATGGAGGCCTGAAAATGGTGTCCCATACTGGACAGTGGATGCCAATGGAATGGTTCGAGAACGCTGGAGATGTGCCCACTGTATGTTGTTGATAAACTATTTTATTAATACACTGATTGTATTCTAATGGCTATGAAGGTCCTGATCCAGAAACAGCAAATACATATTCTGAAACTACAACTAAGAATATGCTTGATCATCTCATTCGTGCCCATGGGTTTAACCGACAAGGAGTTCAACAGGAAATAACTAGATATCTACCAAGCGGAGCTCATCCTCATACAAATACGGTTATGCAAGCTTCATTTCCACAGATTAGCTTCAATCCTGATGTTTTCAAAAATCTCCTCCTTCGATGGATTGTTTTGAATCAAATTGCTTTCAATCAAGCTGTTTCACCCTCTTTACACAGCATTTTTAGTTACCTTTGTGCTGTATGAGCCTCGTTTACAGATCTTACCGATGCTATGCCAACCTCTTCAACAACAATTAGCACCTGGTTAATTGACTCTTTTGGACAAAATAAATTGAAACTTCAGGTTCTCTTAACAGAGAAGGCGATTTCATCCATTCACCTTAGTTTCGATTTTTGGACTTCCTCCAACTACCTTGCTCTTCTCGGTGTGGTTGCATTTTGGGTTGATGAGTTCGGTATTATTCAACATGCTCTTTTGGGACTTCCACAGCTGCTTGGAGCTCATACTGGAGAAAACCAAGGCCAAATGCTTTGGGAATTAATTAAAAGCTACCGGATTCAAGAGTCTTTGGGATATTTCTACTTAGACAATGCATCCAACAATATTACAGCATTGCGATATTTGTCTGAGCAGTACAGGTCCCACGTTCCTAGTCATATTCCTCTTCACATCACACAGCGATATGTTCGATGCTATGGGCATGTCTTAAATTTGGTTGTTAAGGTGTTTCTCTATGGAAAGAAATCAAGTCTGTTGGCAACCAATATTGATGAGCGACGTTCCATCGAAAAGGAAAACTGAGATCTTGAGTTATGGCGTAAAATTGGTCCACTTGGAAGAATGAGAAACATTATTGTATGGATACGTGGTAGCCCTCAGCGTCGAGAATCTTTCAATCAGGTAGTAAATACCATGTATGGAAGTTCAACCAGTGCACGAGAACTCATATTGGGCAATGTTACACGCTGGACTGGTGACCATGATGCTCTTAAGAGAGCAATATGCTTTAAAGAAGCAATCGACTTTCAGGTCCAGCATGCAATTAATGATGATCCTCATGTGTCCTTGACGAAAGACAAGTTATCTTTAGCTGACTGGGTATTTTTGGAGAGAGTTCTGGAGTTTCTGGTACCATTCCGCGATGAAACACTATTATTGGAAGGAAATCACTTGAATGGTACTCTTTATGATGTTTATCCCTCCCTTGAGGTGATAAGAACTCATATTACATCCTTTCTTTCCCAATATCCTGATCCTTCCTCTCATTTTCACCAATCCTTAAATCTTGCATGGCATAAACTTGATAAGTATTATTCACTTAATACTTTATCACCGATTATTTGTGCATCAATTGTATTGAATCCAAACATGGATGGTTTTTTTGAGTCATCAGAGCATGGTTGGCGAAACCGGAGTGAATGGGTAGCCGAGGGTACGAAGTTGGTTCAGCAGTTATGGCAACAAAATTACAAACTACTTTCATTAGAACCTCCTGCAATTCCTTTTTCTTCTCCACAAAAATTGAAATCAGTAGGTAGAGGGAGAAACTTTAAAAAAGTTTGGCTTATGGAGGCAGGTGGAGATGGACCTGATGAGTTGGAACGGTACTTACGTTGGTTAACAAGAAATGATGGAGAGCCACCTATTGAAAATCTTGTCAATTGGTGGGTTATGGCTCGTTCTTTATATCCAAAGCTCTCCAGAATGGCCTTAGATACACTTTCAATTCCTGCAATGTCTGCTGAATGTGAAAGGGTATTCAGTAGGTATGTTCCATATTTCTTTTCTTTTACTCTTATAACAAGCAAAATATACAAGAGTTCAGTACTAAGCATAAAGCAATTATTTGGGAATTAATTTAACTAATTTTTTAACCATATTTAATCCACTTAGTGCAAAGATTTTGATAACCGATCACCGGAACTCTCTTCAATGTATGACAATTGAAGCTGCAGAGTGTTTGAAATCATGGGCTAAAACAGGGTTAATTAGTTTTGAACCAGCAGAGGAAATTTCTAAAGTTCTTTATGATTGTGAACAGGAAGTTCGGGTTTCGAGAGTTATAAAATAATGTACTTTTGTATAGTGTTTATTATGTGGTTTTTTTTTCTGTTTTTTTTTTTTACTATCCTCTTTACCATTATAATACCTGATTTTATTTTATTTTAAATTTTTTATCTTAACCTATTTTGGTTCTAGTATGTGTCTAATTATATACATTGGCAAATCTAAGACATTTGCAGTCGACGGCCGTCGACGGCCGTCCACCCCGTCCAGTCCGTCCAAGGACGAGACAGTCTCGTCTTTTGTCGTCCTCACCCCGTCTTGGACGGACGGGACGACTGGCTGTGCTGATAATATATATACCGTAGTGCGCTATCGGTGCGCCGATCCCCAAACCCACCCAAAAATCCCCAACCTGAGTACCCACAATGATAGCTAAGCAAACTTTTGGTGCGCCCTACCACAGAAATCTCTATTAAGCCCCCCGATATATGAACTATTCTATGATAATGCACGATGCATGGCGGAGAGATGCTAAGGGAAGTTCGGTAGATCAACTAGTAATGATAAAATGGAAAAGGAAAAAAAAAAATATTATCTAAAAGATCAATAAAGCATAAACACAAAAAAAATAGACACACGATGAATAAACAAACACCACTTTCTAGTACAAAAAAAACAAACAAAAGGGGATAACAGAATATCATAATCGACTAGGCCAATGAAAATACATCTCTGTTCTGGTTTATATCCTGCTAATGGCCGGGCTGTCAAGCTAGACCAGCATGATAACACCCACCCCATCTGGGCGGACAAAACAGAGACTTTTCACTTATTACCGTGAGAGTGATCGATGCAACCTAAGACCACAGCGCAGGGGGTTTAAATACCGAATGCAACAAGTGCTCCTAATATTACGATATCTGAACACAGGACTGCTGGCTGCTGACCGAAACCATGCACTAGCAACAAAGACCCACACCCCCGAACCCATCGCGCGAACGATACGGTACTGGGAAGGAAAGTCTGTAAACCAAGTCTCACAAAGAGAGCGGTATACTGGTCTCACACAGCTACCATATATAGTATGAAGACCAAAGAACCTGATCTGGAGAGCTAACATTAACCCCACCCGCCACGACAGAAGGATAGATCCCCGAAGGCAAAATTACCCGAGAAATGCGGGAAATGCAGAGTCGGTATCATGGGGGAAACAGAAAAAAAGATCGAGCCCAAGTGTCATCTGATTCCGGATACAATTCGATAACTAAGTTAGCCTAGTCCTATTCCCCTCACCGTGATTAGAGAGTAACTCTATATGTTTTCCTCCGTGTACTTCCTAACGACAGGCCTTGAGTAATTAAAAAATAAAAAATAAAAAAGGCATCAAAAGGATCCTTCCGGGAATGATACACCCTCCCCCCTTCACATTTTCTTTCACTTCACAAATTCTGGCTCGCTTCCCCATTTTCCCAAACAAGACACAACCTTTACGGGAACACCAATCAATCAATCAATCTCGACGTGGGAGACAGGGCAATTAAACTATTCCAACAAGAACCAAAATAACTGCACCGGATGGTGTACGAAACTCCTCCCAACCACACTCACCCACAGCTATCCATCCTAACCACCGCACCATCCACAGCCCTCCGCTCCGGTCCCTGCATTCGAAACATACCCCAAACCCAGAGCCAAACAGACATTGATCCCAGGAGTCTTTATACAAAATCCTCACGCCCAAACACTTTTCCAATCCCCCATCAGCAATTTCTTCCTCGCCAGCCCAACTCCACAAAAAGCCATACCCCGCAGGGAGACACATCACAAAACCTAACCCCCCCTCCCCCTTCCCAACCACGAAGCCCGCGCAATCAAATCAACTCCAACATCCCCACACAAAAAGAAAATGCAAAACCCAAGAAAAGGGAATAATTCCCGAGTGATCCTTCATGACTACCCGGTCCGACACACCACAGCACAACACAGTATAACCCCACCCGGACCCCCCAAGTAAACTACAACCACTCCCAACCAACCGCAACATCACCCACTTTCTGCAAAAAAACACCCATCACCCCAGAACCCGATTCCCGAAAACTTTGCCATGCCACGCCGCGATGTCACAAACTAAATTCCGCAAGTTTACCCTCTTGTAATCTAGCCAGCAGCGCCTACGATAAGTCAACACGAGGAAAGCAGTATGAATGGAAAAAATGGAGAAACTAAAGTTACTTCTTGAGTTTTTTTTTTTTTTTTTCGTTTTAAAACTTGAACTTGAACACCCTATTACGGAATAATGAACCTCCTACTCTATGTTATCCATTTAACTTATTCATCTGAAAAAAAAAAATGAATGAATGAATGAATGAATGCCGTGCAAATCATGCCTACCTATCAGACCAGACCAAAAAAAAAAAAAAGAGAAAGATGAAACTTAACCTCACTGAATGCTCGATAATGCCTTTACTGAATCAAGGAAAAAAAAAAAAAAAAAAAAAGCCGTACAAAACCAAAAGTGAAGAGGAAAAAAAAAAAAGAAAAAGGAAAGGAAAGAACCCCCCCCCCCCGAAAATGAAAAAAAAAAAAAATGAAAAAAACAAAACCAATCAAGAACACAACAACGCCAAAAAACTAACTACTACTACTACTACTAACTACGGGACATAAATCCTTGAGAACCCCTCAACACCCTGCCGACAGCACACACAGCTCTTATAATTATTATGCGCGAGGCAAATCCTGCAATCCTCGCATAGGGCAAGACACCGACACGGCCAGACTATGATTGTCCGGGTGGCGGACTGGCATACTACGCACGAGCTGTAACTACCAGCTGGACTAGTAGACGTGGAAGGCCGGCGCTGCTGGAGGATTATGGACTCTAAAGATGTGGACGAGCCATTCGTGGAGTAGAATGTGGAGCGCGTGAGCATGGTGGGGGCTTTCAGGTGGCGGCCGAGGGCTTGCGCCTGCGCGCGGTCTTCCGGGGTTTGTGGGTCGAGGAGGGTGGCGAGGTCGGCTGGTGTTGAGAAGATCTCCGAGAATGGGGATTGGTGAGAAGAGGAGGAAGAGGGGGGTGGGGAGGAGGACGGACCGCGGGAGGATGAGTAGGGGTAGGGGTGGGATTGGGTGGGTGTTCGGGTACCCGGCGGTTGCGAGTCGTCGGAGTCGTAGGAGAAGTCAGCGAGTGAGCCTATGTCTGATGCGGTGGAGATCACGGTACTGGTGTCGTCGTCTATCCAGTCGTCGGGTTGGAAGTCGCCGCTTGTGTCTGAGTCCGCCCAGAGGGGCCCTTCGATGTTCCCGATGAAGCGGGTGTAGAGTGATGTTGAGTCTGTGTCTGCCTCTTCCGGTTCTAAAATAGGGCCTTGAGGTGCATCAGTTGCTTCGGGGCTTTCAGATGGGCCTCGGCCACGGGTACGGAAGAGAACTGGTGCCCAGCTGGAAGTTAGACTGGCGAGGAGGACTAATACCCCCCGAATCATTTCTCCGGCGCCGGCCCATCTGCTGCTCCCGTTGCCGTTTCTGCCCTTCTTAGGTGCCATAATTCCCTTTACGTCCTTGCGTTCCTGAGAGTATGGGCCTTTCCCGACACCGGTTCCAACTAATCCTGGGGCTGCACCCCCACCTATACCCAACTTCCTCTGGGACTCTAGAACCTTGGTCCTCTGCTCCTCCAGCCAAGTCCATGCTGGAAGCCTAACAACCCGCCCCTCGTTGAGATAAGTAGCCTCACTAGCCGCCGTCAAGCATTGGAATCCCAACTTCAACAACGTGGTATAAAAATCATCACTGGTGTTGATGGTGACAGTCCCCAACGTCAAGTTCGCCTGCAAATTATCAAGTCCAGCACGAAAGCTCGGTCTCTCGCTAACGCCTGCTGGAGGGAACATCGAAGTGAGTATTAAAGCGAGTGTATAAATCGCCCCACAGATAAAGATCCCGGTGAAGATGAGAAGGTGAGGAATGAACCCGACCACACATACAGTAGGAAAGTTTAGTACGGCGCCCGATTCCGATCTAAAAATTAGTGCCCATGCAAAGCCGCTCAAAAAGGCAACCCCCCAGATGCCTGTACTGAGTAATCGGTACTTTGCCTGTCGGTTGAAAACACCCAGAACGTGGCTTGTGAGGTGACCGAGGGCGGAGATGAGCGAGATGTAGAGGACTTCCGGGGTGACATTCTTCTCCGTGTGAACGAGGACCCTGCGGGTGTCTGTGATAGTGGTCTCGTCGTCTGAGGGGGCGGATTGTATTTCAAAAACCTTGGGGACGGCTAGAAACTCTGCTTCGGCAAAGGCGAGGGAGTGCTCCATGAGCGTCATACCAGTCTCCGCAGCAGGATTGCACGCTGTAATAGCGCACATAAAACTCTCAACAAACTGGCTGAAACAAATAGTTTTGTAGAACGGCCACAGAAGCGCCATACTCCCCTTGATAGGTTCCATATCCTTGGTCTCCTGCCCCTTCTTCTCCTCCACAGGCTTCCCTTCAGAACCCTCCTCGGTAGTATCCGCAGGTGGCTTATCATATGCCGGAACCCCGACATCCGCGTACGATTCAGCCGGAGCCTTCATTCCCCCCCACTGGTAGACTTGCTCCGCCCACGCCTCGTCCGGGATCATCCCCGCAGCCTCACACACCTGCAAGTCATCCATCCACCAATTCCCAACTCTCGCAACCTGCCACAGAAACCCGCCCGCAGGCCTCGGCGATCCGTCGCTGAGGTAGACCTCACTGGTTTGACATCTGAGCGCGAGAGAGATATTGTAGATGTGGAACAGACAAAGTGCGATAGGCGTAAGGCGCATTAAGAACCTAATCTTGGTGGTTAATGTAAGTGGTCTCCGTAGCGAGGCATAGATACTCGTCCGGTTCAGAAGTAAGGCCTAAACGCAGCAAGTAAAAAGTGTTTGTGTCAGCGAAAGGTAACCAATACCACAAACCCCACCGGTACCCCGTTATTGGAAAAGTCTTCATAGCCACACTGTCTCACACATGCAACTATGGCTGCTCTGCTAGGGAGGTTCGATGTTTTCGGCATAATCATTCCACAAAGTTCTCGTAGTGTCCGATCTACCGCAAAGACTCAGCAGTCTTTCGCCCAGAGATTGAAGGAGCAATTGACTGAGAGAAAAAATGTGAATACCCTTTGGATAATGGTCCTTACTAGGTTAAAATTTCTCGATAGAGAGGGTCCTCCTGGTCCCATTACCTAGTCGAGGTGGGTGGGGCGCCTGCAGAGTGACGAGAACTTTGTGGATAAAAGTGCGCGCGCCGTAATTTCGTCGGGAGGGGGCTCTGTGCTGTCCGTTTGCTCGGGTTGGTACAGTACACGCTGTATCCGGAAAGGTAGACCTTGGTTGGTGAGTTGAAAATCGACTTCATGATTGAAAAATACAACGTTAGTCAAGTTCCGGGAATGGAGCTAGTTCTCTTGGAGCGTGAGCACCAAAGATAATATAGCTCCAACCCCGCGCCTTGAGTCCATTAATGGAGTACCGAGAACTCCGAACCTCCCTAGTATGTTGATGCGAGTCGAAGAACAGCCATAGTTGCATGTGTATATCAGTGTGGTTATGAGGGTCTTTTCAAACGGGAGTGTAATCTCGAAACGCTTTAAGGAGAGTTGCTATCGCATACCACCCAGACCCTAGCAGGAATGCTAAAATGCGGGAAGGTACAATAGCAGCCCTTTAAACGGAACAACATTACTCGCGCCTCAAAGTCATAAAAAACAAACGAATAATTGAACAAGTGAGAGGAGAGCCAATAGAAACCGCGACAGGAAACGAGGGGTTCTCCAAAATACTAACCATGAACAAGCACAGAACCGCCCACGGGCTGGTGACATATGTAAATACATTCCCAACCCCTCTCCCTGGTCCCGAGGTAGCCATCGTAGCAGTTTCCATCGCCGAACCGACATCTCCGACCGTTTCTGCGGCTGCTTCTGTGATCCGCTGTGCAGCATGGCTAGCTATTGTTGTTGCTACCGGATCGGTCGTAACATCTGCTAGCGAGGCGACAGCGTCCGGTCGGGACATGACAAATCTGAACATTGAACTGTTGAATAACGAAGATAAGAAGCCGCCATTCTGGGTCTCCATGGCGAAGGAGTGTTTGTGGTGAGTGGAGAGGGGGAAGGGGAGAAAGAACGGGGAAGAAGTGTTCCTTGAGTGACGAGAGTAGGATTACGGTAAGATTAGGTTCTAGAAGTGGTGAGTTTCAGTGTAGAGGCTGAAGTGAAATTCGGTACAACATAGCTTGGCAACACCTGCTTATGGAACTTTTGAGACAACTTCTCGGTCGCTCGTGTTTTGTATTGTAGAGAAATTGAAGTAAAGTTAGTTAATAGAGAGGCACAATAGTAAGTTTATACAAATCCTCAAACACTTTTTGAACACTAACTTTACTTCTACGCTTTCATTACTGCGGCCCTGTAGGCCTGAGGATCACGTTAGAACTTGCACCGTTTGCCTGACTTTCAAACAACAAAAAAGAAAATATCAACGCCTTACATTACGAGTTATTACGCCCACTCCCAATTATAGACAAAATAAAATATTTACATCTGCACCTTTGAACCTGGTCACACCACATCCCCAGCTCCCGCCCACCACCTCCAAACCACCACTGCCAAAACCACAATCCAACCCGGCCACATAAGGATCAACATGACAGGATTAGGCTGCAAGAGCAACAACATCATTTCGTAAAAGAGCGCGTCTTTGAATTTCCTCCATCGAAGGCGAAGACCCGTTCTCTGTTGGAGGAGAATGACGAGAAGGTGGTAGAACGTTTGCTGGAGCAGGAAGGTGAGGTTGATTTGCAGTTGCAAGAATGAAATCGGAATTAGAGATCCCCAAGCCGCCTTTGCGGGGGAGGAAACGGGTGAGACAATGGCAGTAGTGACGGCGGCTTTTGCTTTCGTTTCTGTTTGGAGGGTAGTTATCGTCATTTTGGAACTAGGGTATGGGTTGACAAGTTAATGCCAGTTAATAGGCGTGGGTAAGAATTGGGACGGGAAGAACAGTACCTGAGGGCAAAAATGTACTAAGAATTATGAAGGTATGAATATATACCGAATCCTGCGGCAATCTCGAGGACTTCAACTTATGTGCAGAGGAAATCCCACCTTCTCCCACAAAGTTAAACTGAAAGAGGACAGAAGATGGCACAGTAGATATACCGGTATCTCAACCCCACCCCCTCGGCTCAGAGACAAAAAATGGCCCTCCCTCTTACAGGCGCAGGCACTTGAATGATAATATCTCGCAGGTACCCCCTTCCTCCCTTCCTTCACTTTCCCCCTCCTCTTCTTCTTGTTCCTTATCCCTATCCCATCCTTATCACTCACTCACTCCCTTCCCTACCCTCCAGGCAAAACCTAACCAAACACCCACCTGACCCTCCGAAGAAAAGAAAAAATCGTCCAAAAAAATTCCCTCACCCGAAAACCAAACGACCCCAAACAGAGCGCTAGAACCTATGATATCCTAAAACCCAGACAGACAGGCCCTACCGTACCCTCTCGCAATCCACCCAAAAATCGAGATATTGTATATAGTAGAATAAAAAATAATAAAAAACCCAGTGTACTCGTATGATATGAGAATATAAGAAACACGCCACCACATGTCGTCCCGTTCGGACACTTAATTGGTTCCCATTCGTGCGTACAGTAAGAGATAACTTGGCCTAATCTGACCTGATCGCTGGCACTAGGCGTGTTCGAAAGGGTGAAAATAGCCGGAATAAATCAGCTTTTTTTTTTTGATGTCAAAAAAAAAGAAAAGATTTTGAGTGGGAGGTGGATGGAGGGGTGTAGGGAGATCAGGGGTGATATATTATGGTGAGCGCATTCTCAATGGGTAGGCAGGTGCGGTACCGGTATGTGAAGGATGGGTACTGGGGAAATCGAGAATTTCGCGTGAAAGGTGCAAAGATGCTTGATGTCGGTCGTGGAGATTCGGTGAACAGGGTCCGGGGGTGGTTCATTCAGCGTCAAGTTGAGTTGGTTTACTCTAGCATCGTACGGGGTCATCAGAACGCACTCGGCTATCATAGTAAACACTAGGCTGGGGATTCTAGTGTGATGTCATTTACTCAGCAAAAGTTCGGTTGTTTACCGTTGTTTTGCGGGGGAGAAGTTGGGGGGGGGGGGTTCACTCCCAACATTTTCTTATGTCTGGCGAAACTACAGCGGACTTGGACGTTCTGAAAAAAGTCAAGGAAACTGAAGCTTCCATCGTCATTTTGAATAACCATTCCAGTGACGATATGCGGAATGATAAACAAAATGAATATCAAGACTTACTACCGCAAGTACTGGATTCAACATGGAAATGGAACATCCCGCACGGGCACTCCTACCGCATGATACGCTACAATCCCGTTGAGCAAATACCATACCTACACTTCATCCTCCGGGAAGCCCAGTTAGGAACTCAACTGGACAAACTAACAATTGCACTCCTACGGTACTGGGCCGCATTCCAGCGAACCACCGACCGCTGGGCCTCGCTCCACCGAGCCTTTTTGCGGCAAAGTGCTTTGGGCGTTGCGCCGCTTTGGCATGGCTAACCGTAAGTGGTCGAGATACCGTACCGCGCGGTGTTGCGGGAGAGCACAGGGCGCAGGTAAGGTCCCGCCCGAGAGGAGCATTGTAATTGATAGAAGGAGCTATGGGATCAGAGCGGCTTTAAATGCAGGATCAATACTGTATCAATTGCCTGGCCCAATCCCGTGAGTTGGCTGCACATTTTTGTTGCAATTTGTGCTGAGGACGCTTACCTGTTCAACTGGATGGAAATAATAGGGTTAGGGTTGGGATTTGGAGTCGAATTGTATGTAACGAGAGTAATAAAGGAGGTGGGAGATTAAGTTATCTGATTCGCAAGGGGATTTGATCATCAAGTTTTGATAAATTGGTACTCTTGGTTGACATGGCTGGGGTTATCGATATGACTTGAGTGGATCAAAGTTCAATCAATGGAAATTATGGAGGTCGGAGGAGAGGTTTGATATGGCACGGTACTTGACAATGGCTTCGGAGATGGCAAAGGTAACCTATCATATGCGAGTATTTGGAAGATAGCACATACTGCACGTTCCCACCGATACCTATCCGCGCATTGCTTAACGATATATGTACCAGCATGCATTTCAAAGAAAAAAGAAAAAAGACTTGTACTCTACAGCATCTACATCCTTACCAGTACTTATCCACACAGTCTCCAAAGTCCCTAAACATCCAACCCCTCCGTAGCAATGTCCCAAAACCCCCTCTCCCACATGACAACCTCCCTCGCCGCCCACTTCGCCTCCTCCTCATTGAAACCACTCTCCTCCCCCTCTCTGAGCTCGACAACCGCCTCTCCAAGCGCATCCACCCAAGCGGAAAACTCATCATTAGCCCACCACCGAACAAAATCCTTCAACACTTCATCCGCGCCCTGATCGAACGCAGGACTATCCCGGACATGTACCATTACATCCAAATACACCTTCTCAAGAATCCAAATGACCGTCAGAAGCGTGCTCCAATGCACCTTCTTCTCATCCAACAACGTCTCCGTCATAAACTTCATATAATCCGTACACCCTTTCGCCGAGTGTTCCACCAATTCGCCCAATATCTGCAGGGTCGCCTTCGCAGACTCGGCGGCAAAGTCAGGATCCGCGGATGAGATTTTCGGCAACGTGATGTTTCTAGCGAGCGCCTTTTCGCGGAATACTTCTAGCTCGCGCTTCAGCACCTCGTAGGCTGGGATTAACTGGGCGCTTTTGATCGGATGAGTGTCAGGCGTTGAAGTGATCAGCCGGGCGAGGAAGAATGTGCCGCAGCGGACGTAGAGGAAGTCGTTGAAGAGCCATGTGTCGAAGTTCTTGTCCGGGAGTTGGTTCTCGGAGAGGAGGCGGACGAATGGTGCGGAGGTGGTTGCGTGTGGGAGGTTGAGGTTCCAGAGGGAGATGAGGTCGCTTGGAGTCATTATTGTGTTTGTTTTTTTTCTTCTTTTTTTCAGATAATGGTGAATGAATGAATGAATGAATGAATGAATGGCGGGTGGATGTTGGCGGGGTTATTATATGCGGGCCCTTGGCTCTACCCTATGGAACGGCTGCAGTCACTCTGATGTGTTGAGGTGCTATCATAATTCCGATACGGCTACCACCAGAACGCGAGCCGAAGGCCCGGATTGAGACAGCGGGGATGTGACTGGTCTGACAAGACCCTGCGGAGTGACCCACGGGACGAACACCTGCGATTGTCAAATAGTTTTTTGAACTAGTGAGAAAGACCCCCATTTACTACGTGAACTAGGAATACTTGTACTAGCGTGGTAAAGAAATTGTTGGGGATTTCATAGCGGAATCATTTCACACTGTACAGTACTGTACAGGTACAAGTCTTTATCGCGCAATCGATTTCTCTATCCTCAATCCTTGTTTAGCGCGTTGAACTTTGCATAACAGGCACTTATGAACCCTGCGGCATGATATCACAATCGGAGACTCGACGGGTGGAATCCAGCAGGTGTCACTCGAGATAGGAATCCTATGTTCGTTGAAAGTTAGAGACTTGGAGTTACATCGGATTTGTCAAAGTCGAAGAGCCAAATTTGAACAATCAAAGCACCGGGATGGAAGCACCTTGAAGGCCTGAAATTGAGCATGAGCAGCGCAACATATAAGGGTGGGCCTCATCCTGTATAGTTTTCTAAGTATGGCGCAATTCCATGGTAAAGTACCTCCGCAAAAGTCTTGGTGAAATGATCTTTTTACACCAAAAACAGCGAATTTCAGCTGCTCGCGGTTTAGGAACTCCAGAGTATTTTTCCAACCTGACTTGAGGAATCTAGTTACCACAGCTTTTCCCTACTCTCATGCAAATTTTAATCAATCTAGTGAAGATTTGGAAAAGTTATGGAGTCTCAAAGTTTTTGATGTGCCAAAAAGTGGTGTCTAGTGAAAGCTACAATGAATGTGAAAATAATTGAGCAGGTTGTGCATTTTTTAAAGTAATTCCACATGCGGGGGGTGACCAAGAGTGGCAACTTTTGGTGCAAAAAGGCCATCTCACCAAGACTTTTTTGCCTAGTTGCTGTAGTTTCCTTCCATGAAGTTAATTTTGTGCTAACCGTACTAGTATTATCTTCTGTTATCCGGTTTTCCGCCAAGACAGGGCGTTTTTTTAAGGTTTGATGGTGCTGGTTGTCTGGAATCAGCTCTTCCAACCACCAAAGTTACAAGATAAAATTAAAATGAACACAACCTAAACATAAAAGACGATGGAGGGAGACCCTTCGTACCACTACTAAAGAATTACTCTTCTTTACCCCTATAATCTTTTTTTTCTTATCATGTAGGTATTGAGTGAGAAGAAATGTCTTTTGTACATACCGTAGCTCTCCAGGTTTTTAAGTGTCCAACAGCATGTGGCTGAATGTGTGGAAGTGACCCATCCACAGATCCCGGCATAGTGATCAAACAAGTGTGACACTCACCCGTGTTGTGATGGACACCTAAAACCAGATCTCCAAGTTACTATGTTAACTTAAAGCATCCGGTGCAACAAAGCTCTTTACCCCCTCCAATACAACCTTAATCAGAAAAGATACATCGTAGAAGTGAAGGAGAGTACTTGTTCAGTAGTTATATTCAAAGTCTTTTTCAATACTCTTGATACTTTAGTTCGTGTTTCATTCAAACTTTTCATCGTCACTTTGGTTGTGGGAAGAGCCGATTTCAGACACCAAGCACCCATAGCGCCCTGTCTTGGCGGAAAATCGGATAACAGAAGATAATACGGTATGCTTGCCCTGGAGTTTACTTCAGCGTCTGTCAGACGGGCTTGCTTACCTAAGCAGGGAGGAGGTGGGGGTGGAGCGAGGGCTTTTGTCGGTGAGTGGTTGTTGAATTATCAGGTGCTCTAGGCGGGCATAAGCGGCGGCTCGCATTAACTCTCATAATTTACAAGTGTTTTTTATGTTCAATCGGTTAGGGATGCCAAAGGCACTCACCACCGGAATTGTAGGTATTGGGGGAGCTTTATCTCTTGCATAGATCTAAAGTTTATATCTCGTCATGAGTTTCCTTTAACTTGAGCTTCATCTGACACATGAGTGGGTACGGTTGAATAGTTGTTCTTTGTGTCCTGCGAAATGCAAGCAAGAGGGCCCGACTTGAAAGGCACGACTATGAGGGGGAGCAGTATCCCGGGCACGACTTGGATTTTTCTCCACTGAATTAGACAGTCTCCCAGGCCACCAGGACACCCCCCCCATCCGGACATATGCTGATTGGTGGGTTTTGTATGAGGAAATGAGCGGTGATCAACACAGTTGCCACAGCCCATCTACCGGTAA
This sequence comes from Choiromyces venosus 120613-1, assembly GCA_003788595.2. Taxonomy (NCBI): domain Eukaryota; kingdom Fungi; phylum Ascomycota; class Pezizomycetes; order Pezizales; family Tuberaceae; genus Choiromyces; species Choiromyces venosus. Next base: position 233,077 of record ML120477.1, on the reverse strand, counting down.
GTAGATCACTGGAAAGTTTCTTATTTGGGTTTAACCGTCCGGGTGAGGGGGTGTCCGGGTGGCTTGGGAGGCTGTCCCTGCTTCATCCTCCGGGAATGTAGTGACCTAAATTGTATAGGACTCGACTATCATGTTAGGTTTAGTTAGAGGGTTGGTAAGTAGGGCAAGTGTTAGACTTTGAGGCTCCTGGATGGCATACTAGGATAGAAGACGAAATGAAGGGATCATTCCCTAACTATTATCATCAACAACTTTTCGAACCCCCCGTTTTACTCCTATCAGGGAAGCCCAGTTAGGAACTCAACTGGACAAACTAACAATTGCACTCCTACGGCACTGGGCCGTATTCCAGCGAACCACCAACCGCGGAACCTCACTCTACCGAGCCTTTTTGCGGCAAAGAGCTTGGGGCGTTGTGCCGCTTTGGCATGGCTAACCGTAAGTGGCCGGGATACCATACCGTGCGCTGTTGCGGGAGACCACAGGGCGCAGGTAAGGTCCCGCCCGAGAGGGGCATTGTAATTGATAGCGACTTTAGATGCAGGACCAATACTGTATCAACTGCACTGGCCCAATCCCGGGAGTTGGCTGCACATTTTTGTTGTGATTTGTGCTGTGGGCACTTGCCTGTCCGACTGGATGGAATGATAGGGTTAGGATTGGAATTTGGAGTCGAATTGTATGTAATGAGAGTACCGTATTCCATAGCGAGCACCCGGCATAGCGAGCCATCTGCAAGTTTGGGCAAAGTAATTGGTTGAATCTTTGTTGAGATTTAAATAATGGCTAGTATCTGGGTGGGTGGCTCGCTATGCCGGGCGCTCGCTATGGCGTGGAATACGTTAATGAAGAAGGTGGGGGGATTAAGTTATCTGATTCGCAAGGGGATTTGACCATCGAGTTTTGATAAATTGGTACTCTCGGTTGACATGGCTGGGGTTATCGATATGACTTGAGTGGATCAAAGTTCAATCAATGGAAATTATGGAGGTCGGAGGAGAGGTTTGATATGGAACGGTACTTGACAATGGCTTCGGAGATGGCAAAGGTGCTACTGCAACCTATCATATGCGAGTATTTAGAAGATAGCACATACTGCACACTCCCACCTACCTATCCGCGCACTGCTTGACGATATACCCGCATGCATTTCAAAGAAAAAAGAAAAAATACTTGTACTCTACACCACCTACATCCTTACCAGTACTTATCCACAGTCCCCAAAGTCCCTAAACATCCAACCCGTAGCAATGTCCCAAAACCCCCTCTCCCACATGACAACCTCCCTCGCCGCCCACCTCGCCTCCTCCTCATTGAAACCACTCCCCTTCCCCTCTCTGAGCTCGACAACCGCCTCCCCAACCGCATTCACCCAAGTAGAAAACCCATCATTAGCCCACCACTGAACAAGATCCTTCAACACTTCATCCGCGCCCTGGCCGAACGCAGGACTATCCCGGACGTGTACCATAACATCCAAATACACCTTGTCAAGCATCCAGATCACGGTCAGAAGTGTGCTCCAATGCACCTTCTTCTCATCCAACAACGTCTCCGTCATAAACTTCATATAATCCGTATACCCTTTCGCCGAGTGTTCCACCAATTCGCCCAATATCTGCAGGGTCGCCTTCGCAGACTCGGCGGCAAAGTCCGGATCCGCGGATGAGATTTTCGGCAACGTGATGTTTCTAGCGAGCGCCTTTTCGCGGAATATTTCCAGCTCGCGCCTCAGCACCTCGTAGGCTGGGATTAGTTGGGTGCTTTTGACCGGGTGAGTGTCGGGGGTTGAAGTGATTAGCCGAGCGAGGAAGAATGTGCTGCAGCGGACGTAGAGGAAGTCGTTGAAAAGCCATGTGTCGAAGTTCTTGTCCGGGAGTTGGTTCTCGGAGAGGAGGCGGACGAATGGTGCGGAGGTGGTTGCGTGTGGGAGGTTGGGGTCCCAGAGGGAGATGAGGTCGCTTGGAGTCATTATTGTGGTTTTTTCTTCAGATAATGGTGACCGAATGGACGGATGGCGGGTGGATGTTGGCGGGGGTTGGCGGGGTTATTATCCCTTGGACGGATGACACGATCAAACGTTATCTAGTCCGTGCACTTTTTCATTTCTTAGTGACAAGTTAGACCGTGAGCGGGCTCAACGAACAGGAGGGTTCAACGAACAAGCCATACAAAATCAGCATTCGCCAAGACATTTTGTATGGCTTGTTCGTGAGCCCTCCTGTTCGTTGAGCCCGCTCACGGTCTATCGTAACTTATTTGCAAGAAATCTTCATCACGGAGAGGCTGTGTCGCTCGTTATCCCCCCATCAAGTTTCTCAAAAAGCGGTGCACGGTCCAGGTGACAAGTTTGACCGTCTCATCCATCCAAGGGATACGCGGGCTGCTTGGCATGATATCACAATCGGAGACTCGACTAGTAGCATCCATCAGGTATAATATCACTCGAGATTGGAATCCTATGTTCGTTGAAAGTTAGAGTTACATCGGATTTGCCAAAGCCCAAGAGCCAAATTTGAACAATCAAAGCACCGGGATGGAAGCAGCTTGAAGGCCTGAAATTGAGCAAGAGCGACGCATTATACAAGGACCTCATTCTGCATAGTTTTCTGAGCATGGCGAAATTCTATGGTAAAAGTACCTCCGCAAAAGTCTTGGCGAAATGATCTTTTTACACCAAAAACAGCGAATTTCAGCTGCTTGCGGTTTAGGAACTCCAAAGTATTTTTCCAACCTGATTTCAGGAATCTAGTTACCACAGCTTTTCCCCACTCTCGTGCAAATTTTAATCAATCTAGTGAAGATTTGGAAAAGTTATGGAGTCTCAAAGTTTTTGATGTGCCAAAAAGTGGTGTCTAGTGAAAGCTACAATGAATGTGAAAATAATTGAGCAGGTTGTGTGCATTTTTTGAAGTAATTCCACATGCTGGTGGTGATTAAAAGTGGCAACTTTTGGTGCAAAAAGGCCATCTCACCGAGACTTTTGCCTAGGTGCTGTAGTTTCCTTCCGTGAAGTTAATTTTGTGCTATGCTTGCCCTGAAGTTTACTTCAGCGTCTGTCAGACGGGCTTGCTTACCTAAGCACGGAGGAGGTGGGGGTGGAGCGAGGGCTTTTGTCGGCGAGTGGTTGTTGAATTATCAGGTGCTCTTGTAGGCGGGCATGGGCGGCGGCTCACATTAGCTCTCATACAAGTGTTTTCTTATGTTTAATCGTTTCAATGATATATTACGGTTAGGGATGCCAAAGACACTCACCACCGGAGTTGTAGGTATTGGGGGAGCTTTATCTCTTGCATAGAGTCAAAGTTTAAATCCCGTCATGAGTTTCCTTTAACTTGAGCTTCATCTGATACATGAGTAGATACAGTTGAATAGTCGCTCCTTGTGTCCTGCGAAATGCGAGCAAGGAGGGCCCGACTTGAAACTCGCGACTATGAGGGGGAGCAGTATCCCGGGCACGACTTGGATTGTCTCTACTGAATTAACTTAGGCAGTCTCCTAGGCCACCCGGACATGCCCCCATCCGAACAGATGCTGGTTGGTGGGTTTTGTATGAGGAAATGAGCGGTGATGAGCACAGTTGCCATACTAGTCCACCAAAGTAAACCACTGGAGAGTTTCTTATTTGGGTTTAACCGTCCGGGCTATCTATGCTTCATCCTCCGGAAAGCCCAGTTAGGAACTCAACTGGACAAACTAACAATTGCACTCCTACGGTACTGGGCCGTATTCCAGCGAACCACCGACCGCCGAACCCCGCTCCACCGAGCCTTTTTGCGGCAAAGAGCTTTGGGCGTTGTGCCGCTTTGGCATGGCTAACCGTAAGTGGCGGGGATACTGTACCGGTGTTGCAGCAGACCACAGAGCGTAGGTAAGGTCCCGCCCGAGAGGGGCGTTGTGGTTGGTGGGAGGAGCTATGGGATCAGAGCGGCTTTAAATGCAGGATCAATACTAGTAATGTCGCGATGTTTGTAAAACGGACTGCTCTTGCATACCACCAAAATTGGGCCAGAGCCTCAGAATTTTGGTGGTATGCAATAGCAGTCCGTTTTTACAAACATCACGACATTACGAGTACTGTATCAATTGCATTGGCCCAATACCGTGAGTTGGCTGCGTTGTACAAGTAATTTGTGCTGCGGACGCTTACCTGTCCGACCGACTGGATGGAAATGATAGGGTTAGGGTTGGGATTTGGAGTCGAATTGTATGTAATGAGAGTACTGTATTCCACGCCATAGCGAGCCATCTGCAAGTTTGGGCAAAGTAATTGGTTGAATCTCAGTTGAGATTTAAATAGTGGCTAGTATTTGGATGGATGACTCGCTATGCCGGGCACTCGCTATGGCGTGGAATACGTTAATGAAGAAGGTGAGAAGATTAAGTTATCTGATTCGCAGGGGGGTTTGATCATCGAGGTTTGATAAATTGGTACTCTTGGTTGACATGGCTGGGGTTGTCGATATGACTTGAGTGGATCAAAGTTCAATCAATGGAAATTATGGAGGTTGGAGGAGAGGCTTGATATGGCAGGATACTTGACAATGGCACTGGAGATGGCAAAGGTACTGGGTGGTGAAACTGCACCCTATCATATGCGAGCGTTTCGAGGATAGCACATACTGCACATTCCCACAGATACCTATCCGCGCATTGCTTAACGATATACCAGCATGCATTTCAAAGAAAAAAAGAAAAAAGAAAACTTGTACTGTACAGCGCCTACATCCCTACCAGTACTTATCCACACAGTCCCCAAAGCCCCTAATCGTCCGTGGCAATGTCCCAAAACCCCCTCTCCCACATGACAACCTCCCACACCGCCCACGCCGCCTCCTCCTCATTGAAACCACTCTCCTTCCCCTCTCTGAGCTCGACAACCGCCGCCTCCCCAACCGCATTCACCCAAGCGGAAAACTCACCATTGGCCCACCGCTGAACAAGATCCTTCAGTACTTCATTGGCGCCCTGGCGAAACGCAGGACTATCCCAGACATGCACCATAACATCCAAATACACCTTCTCAAGAATCCAGATCACGGTCAGAAGCGTGCTCCAATGCACCTTCTTCTCATCCAACAATGTCTCCGTCATAAACTTCATATAATCAGTATATGCTTTCGTCGAGTGTTCCACCAATTCGCCCAATATTGTGGTTTTTTTTCTTTCAGATAATGGCGGTTGAATGAATGAATGAATGGATGGATGGATGGCGAGTGGATGTTGGCGGGGTTATTATACCTCGGACGAATGGCACGGTCAAATGTCACCTGGTCTGTGCACTTTTTCATTTCTTAGTGACAGGAAGTTTTCATCACGAAGAGGCTGCGTCGCTCGTTATCCTCCCATCAAGTTTTTCAAAAAGCGGTGCACGGTCCAGGTGACAAGTTTGACCGTCTCATCCATCCAAGGGATACGCGGGCTGCTTGGCATGATATCACAATCGGAGACTCGACTAGTAGCATCCATCAGGTATAATATCACTCGAGATAGGAATCCCATGTTCGTTGAAAGTTAGAGTTACATCGGATTTGTCAAAGCCGAAGAGCCAATCAAAGCACTGGGACGGAAGCAGCTTGAAGGCCTGAAATTGAGCATGAGCAGCGCGTTGTGCAAGGGTGAACCTCATTCTGCATAGTTTTCTGAGTATGGCGAAATTCTATGGTCTCATAGTTTCCTTCCGTGATGTTACTTTTGTGCTACGCTTTTACCAAATCCAGATCAGCATTTCAAGTACAAGTATTACGTAAGCAAGACGAATGAACCTCAACTATCGACTGCATGTGCCTAACAACAGCCACGTTAAGCTCCGATACGGAAACCCAACCCAACTATCATACCAAAACATAATATCCAATCCGGCGGCAGCGAAACCAAGAGTAGCCGCTCCAATCCACAAGCCATTCTACGCCCTAGAAAAACCCCCCAAAACAATGACATTACACCCCGCCGTCCAAACCCCTCGATCCTGGGCCGCCCGGAGTGGCCACACCAAAGTTGTCAAGCCCCTCCTAGCCCGCAAGGACGTCTCCACCGACGCAGCCGACGAAGAAGGTGGAACACCCCTAATCTGGGCCGCCAATAATGGGCACGAGGGTAGTATCCCTCCTTCTCAAATCCCCACACGTCGACCCCGGCAGACGCGAACTATGGGGCCGTACCCCACTAGCACTAGCCGCGCGGGGCGGACATACCTCTGTCGTGCGATCACTACTAGAACGTGGGCGTGTGCAGGCAGACGTACCCGACGCCGTAGAATGGACACTCCTACTATGTGCGGCGCACAACGGCTACGAGTCTGTAGTTCGTGCAGAGATCGACCTTAACAAGCCTGGCCCAGGGAGCAACACCCCGCTCCTCACCGCCGCGAAAGCCGGCCACGTATCCGCCGTCCGCCTCCTTCTGGAACAACCGCACATCCTCCACGACGTGCTGGACATGACCGACCGCACAGCGTTCATGTGGGCGGCGAATAACTCGCGTGAAGCGGTTGTGAAAATTCTCCTGCGGGAGAAAGACGTTAACTCCCGCAGTCGCGATAATTGGGGCCAGACGGTGCTGGAGTTGGCGGTTTCCGGGGGATGTTTTTCGGTGGTGGCGGGATATAAACCTCTGGCTTCTCACAAGGGGGTGAGCTTGGGACGGTACTGTATGGGATAACTATCCCTTCTCACCTTCATAGGGCGCATCTTCAGGCATCCCCGCATTTCCGTTCTTTCGAACTCAGAGATGGCTGAAGATGCGGTACACGCCACTTAACCGGAGTCCTTCCTTCTTGTTTTTCCTAGAGATACCATGCCTCAACCCCCCATTCCAAAGCGCGCATTATACCCCTCAATCACCCAATCCTTGACTCAAACTTAGTTGTATCACACAACACCTCCTATCCCAATCCCATACCTCAATTTCAACCAGAATTCTACTACCGTATTCCAAGTCCCTAGCAATAAATGAGTGTCAATAAGCAAAAAGCCGAATTCGCATAGGCTTGTCAAGTCAACTTTGTCCTCATCGACACAAATAAATCAATTTTGCCCCACCCGGGGGAAGAAGACTGTAATCGGAGTGCTCTGAAATGTCCGCCCACAATCTCCGGAATCACTGCATTTCATTGCTCGCTCTTCTGGACAAATCTCCAAACATCTCACTCATAATCGAATATCCCCCCGAGCCAGTCCATTCGTCAGAAACTCCCTTGTTTGTATTAGGGGGCCTATTGGTGGGGTCTTAAGGAGCTAGAGAAAGGGTTTTGAGAAATTTTTAAGTGGTGGTGCTTGCTCGGAACTACCTATTACTTTGATACGGGCTATCTTGAGTTCATACCCTCCAGCCCAATAACTTCAATATCCCCCGCCCCACCAAGAAAATAATTCAAAAGTGGGAAATCATCACTTTCACCCCCCTCTCCCCCACAAATTTCCATTCCTTTAAACGAGAAATAAAAATAAAAAAAGCAGTCCAGTAATGGATATCAGCAAACCAAGTAAATCAATGCTCAAACATTGCGATCATGCTCGTCACCACCAACGAAAAGATTTCCTGGCCAACACTAATCAAGAATAATCCTCCCATTCTCATCAACCTCCAACCTCCTCTTCTTCCCCCCATCTGTCATGCGCCCATCTCGAGTATTCTCATAAAGTTCCCTCAACGTTGGTTTTCCGAATTCATTCTGCCGCATACCCGGGAATCGCGTAGTCAAGGCCGGGTTGTTCAAGCGTTGGCGGTGTTCGCGCCCGGCAGGAGTTGATGAGAAGTGGGGTTGATCTACTGTATGATGAGGAGCTGTGCTAAAGGAATTGAGCGGAAAGGGGGGAGAGCGTACAATTATAGAACATTGCCCCGCTATTATCTGGCCTTCGACCTGGGCGTTGTAGGGGCGGGGCGATTCTAATACTATTACCAGGGCCATTACCAGGGCCATTTTGGCTGCTGCGGATGTTACTGAATTTAGCACCCCTTGGGGTGTGGTCAGGTGCCGAGTTCGGGCGGCTATGTTGCGGGGTGCTTGCCGCAGACTTGCTTATAGAGTCCTGAAAGTGCCTGGTGTCGGGGGACTGGTGAGAAGTCATATGCAGTGCTTGTTCCGCCCTGTCCGCAGCAGCCTGTCGCACTTGAGATATCATTTTCTGACCTTTGAGTTTATCGTAGAGTTCCTATTCAGTGTCAGCACAGGTTCACTTATCGCAGAGGCGATATGAATACCTGCATCTGCCCCAACTTCCTGGATTTCTCCATCCACCCCTGCATTAATTCGTGATTCTTCCTCCTCAATTCATCCTCCACAACTCCCATCCCCGCAATTTTATTCCGGAGTGCAGAAATCTCGGCATCAGCGTCACGGATGATCTTTTCCTTATCACCTTGAATTTCGGTCCCCCGAGCTCGCAGAGATTTCGCGAGATGTTCTTGGTAAAAGCTGTATTATACTCAGTCCCTTGCTGTCAAGTGGCGGGAAGGGAGTCGGCACGGACATTTCCTGAGTCACCTGATAAGTCCAGAAAGCAAATCCACGAGTGCAGATTTCATTTATGATACTCGGACTGAGCCCGCTGAGAACACTGGTCTTGTAGTCGTCGCCTGGGTGGAGGACTGCGATGACTGCGTCATACGGCTTGGAAAGTGTCGTTTTACAGGCGGGACAGTTTCGTTGACCGTTTGGCGGTGGTTTGGTGAGTTGGAAAGCGGCGGCGCATGGGAGGCAGTAAATGTGACTATTAAAAGTGAGGAAGAGTGAATCGACTCAAGAGTTAAGCAGCAAATGTCTCCGAGTGAAGAATGGGATAGATACTTGCGTCGCCAAGTTGAAGCGGAACACTGTTCAGGGAAATCACAACCATAGATATCCAGCTTCAACTCAGCCACGCACGCAAGCATACTCAGAGGGTGCAGCAAGGGTCGGAAATACAATTGTGATAATCTCTCGGGCGCAAGGTCCCATGGAGACAAGAGTGATACTTGCCGATTCCACAAGTATCTTGAAAACTTAGCATTTCCCGGCCCAAACCTTGCCAAGATTTCGGAATACTTGTGGAATGGGCAAGTGCTTTCCTATTCGTACTGATATCCATGGGTATACTGATATTCAGGGGTATTATGCCAAGTTTATTCAATAAAATCAAAAGAACAAATACCTGCAAGTAGTAACAACTGCACGGCCATCCGTCTGAGCACGGCATCGAAGGTTATTACACCGGAGGATAAAGCCATCCATCCTAGTGTATTATCGTAGTTGGAGGTGATCGGAAATGGGGATGAGAATAGTTATCAATTGAGGTGTGAAGAAGAATGTAGAGGCCTAAGAGTCTTCAACCATATTTGCCACCTCGAAACCATAAACGTCAAATTAGCACAAACACGTACTCCTATAAAAGGTGGCGCATCAATTCCTTCAAGAATTCTTTTTTTTTTTACATCAAAGTCTAACAATTAATCTAACTCCCAAAGCCTATGTAACGTTACCGATACAGACAGTGCAGAAAGGGGGAATGCGGAAAAAAAAAAGGCAAAGAAAAATACAAAAAATAAGTTTCATCGTTAGAAGTAAGCACAGCATAGCATATACAGTATCATACCATGAATTACCATGAGTTCTTGAAATAGTACATCCGCCACTCCCGACCACTCAGATATCAACCGAAGAAGAATGCATTCCCACCCATATCCCTCCGCACCATATTCGAGTAATCCATATTCGGATCGAATTCCGTCCACACGCTGGCGGGAAATATGTGCTTATTGCGTTCGTACCAGCGGCGATCTACGACTTTTGTCATTGTAGGATCGTCCCTGTTTGGATTCACGGTGCAAGGTTGGGGTGCTGGAGATGTGGATGAGGGGAAGTCGAAGAGTAGTCCGTTGGGACCCATCGTGCGGTTTACGATAAAGTAGTAGAATTCAAAGTGCTATTGAGCGTGTCAGTGAGCGAGAAAAGATATAGAGTGGAAGGGAAGGGAGGGGAGAGGAGAAATACATGAGGTATTATCACTTCCCCGCGAACAAGTAATAAGTCATCAACCGAGACTCTAAGCCATTCCCGCCGTCCAGACATTCTACGCGCACGTTCGAGGAATAGCCATACCGCCTCGCCCTTCTTAACCGTAACTCCCTCTCCAGTTGGTGGGGCAACATTAGTCCCTAGAATCTATCAGCTCTATCCCATCCCAACCCTCAAAGCCAAAGCGTAGAGAGAAACGCACCGTCATAGAACACAAACGGAATATTAATCTCCTCATTCTTAATCTTCTCCTGCAGCGCCAAAAACTCCCTCCTGAGCGTCTCCCTCTCCTGCGCCTCCCTTAACAAAGTATTCTTGGTCAAGACCTTCGGTGGCGGAAGGCCCAATTTCGGATTAACCTTCCTCTTCTTCCCCTCATCCTCCTCCCCACCACTCTTGTTATTATTATCCTCACTCCCAGCCCTCGTCGGTGCCGCAGAGGAAGAATCTCCGCCATCTCCATCATCCGTAGCAGTAGCGACGTCGTCTCCATCATCTTCCCCTGCAAATGACAACTTCCCTTTAACCACCTTCCTCCGCTTCTTCCCCCTCTTTCCAGCAACACCCCCTCCTGCTCCGCCCGTACCACTACCACCGGTACCACTGCCGCCAGCAGTCGGCGTCTCACTACCTTCCCGGGAGGAATTCGCCGCACCGTTATTCCTGATCGGTTGTAATTTCTCAGCGGCTTCGCGATCACGCTGTTCAGCTAACTCGACACGGCGCTTCTTGAATTCGCTTAGGTGGACTAGGCCGACGGTCTGTGTCTTTAGCGCGTCTTCTAGTGTTTCGGTGTTTGCGACGAAGCGGGAGGGGGGTGTTGTTGTGCTTGTTGATGGGTCGGACATGATGGGTAATGAACGAGTGTTTTGTATTATGGTGTGTTTGGCGGTTGGGTTGGGTTGGTTGGTTGTTGGGACGATTGGAACTGCTGTTCTGTTCTGTGTCTGGGATGGTTGTTGAGGTTGGGTCGAGTTAAGGTTTTGTGGAGGATCGCTTAGGCTATCAATCTAGATTGTAATCGGGCACCGGCGCTGGGGTCGGCTGGGATATGGCAGGCTTGGTGCACATGTTTGTGGCGTTGTGGCATTGTGTGGCGTAACCTGGACCAGGGGATACAAGTCAATAGTATTCTATAATGGTGGGTCCCTAACAATGGACGAGACAAAAAAAAAAAAAACGGAAACAAAGGAAATAGGTTTTAGGGCAAAGTACACTCACTAGCGACGATGTGTGGTTTCCCACACAGGTTATTACTTGTAAAAAAAAAAAACCAGTTCCGGGAGTACGAAAAACTACAAATTACTCGAGTACATCCCACGACACCATTCTACCATTACCCCAATTCCATTCTTCTATTCTGTCCTTCGAAAATTCAGCAACGTACGCCTCAGTAAGCTGTGACCGGGCGAGTGATATGAAGGCTTCCCATTGTTTACCCCAAGTTCTCGTGGCATTGTTCTCATAATACTTTACTATAACAGTTGATATGCCCAAAATGCACATGACTAAGAAATGCAGAAAACACGCCGACGATTATATAACTGAAGAAAAGAAAAAGAAAAAAAATGAGGGCCGAGGGCAACACAGGAAGATGTGTTTTGGAGGTCGTGTGGTTCACACACGATGAATCACTGGCTCCTAATATGTAATAGATACCCTCTACCTTCCTTCGAGAGGAGTTGTTCTTTTCACAATACTCCCCAACTCCTGCATCGAAGCGATATAGGACAGTGATAACAAAAGGGTAGGAGACCTTGGATAATACATCATCCCGGAAGTTAGAGTAACTTATACACTTCGGTAGAGCTCAGAAATATTTTTTCTTCTCACAATATTGACTTTGCTCCCTCGCTCTGCGTCCAGAATGACAATAATTGTGCCAAGGTTGCGGCGGTGGCCGCAACCCCTGGATGTTCGCAGGCTCACAACCTGGGGCACTCTAAAGAGTGCCTGCCAGCTCAACACAACTTTGTGGCTTAACTTTGTGGCTTACTATCCTAACTTTGAGGCTTAACACAACTTGGTGGCTCAACATAACTATGTGGCTTAAACTGGTTCAAGTTTGGGAAATAAATATAACATTTGAAGTATGTACTGGAAAAGTATAATAAAAGAGTTTTAATACACATTCAGTTCTGCAACCTTGCTTGTTGCTTAGATAATCTCTTGTGCTGTGCTTGCCTAGCACACCTGGCTTTATATGCAGCCTTTATCTCATCAAGAAAAGGTTTGTGTGCAGCAGTATCAGCTCTTTTTTTCACATTCTGTACTTTACACAATTGTTTTTCTGCCTTTTCAACCTTGACCACCTCTCTACTTTTAACCATTTAGCATGACTCTGATGTATATAGAACTCTGCCTTTTTGCATTTGCCTTTAGTTTTGAGCTCTACACCTTACACTTCTGGCTTGCTCTGTAGCTTGTATGTTTTCTATATGCTCCTTTGCCAATTCACCTGATTGTGCAAGTGCTAGTCTATCCTGGAGAACAAGCTTAAGACAGAGTTGGAAGTCCAGTGACATATCTTTCACATCACACAGCAATTCCTCCCCCTGAGCTCTCAGGCTAGGAATTGTAAGAGGAATAATGCTAGTAGATGTTAGGATCACTTATTCTATCGCTCCTAGTATACAACTGAGCAACAGGCAATGATGTTATATCAATCTTTATTAGATACTGTAAATGGGGTTAATACTTAACTTAGTATTTGTTGTCATATTTAGTTTTCTTTAAGACTAAATTCTTATCCTTACTTAGTCTTCCTAAGATTAAGTTATTTGTTTACTTTCTTCCTTGTCCTACAAGGAAGATATCTCACAATGTTCTTTCTTTAGTAAAGAGCGTAAAGGTGTTTTATATTCATAAAGTGGTACAGTTATATCTAGGAAATAACTTAGGTGGTTGCATGAAGAACTAACTCTCAGGTCCTACTGACCCCTTTATATAGTTCTTCCAGCAACTCGCTTACAAATCAATAACTATTATGAGCCACAATTGTGACTCATATATTCGCATAACATAATAATCACCTGACTTTAACTGGTCAGGTGTGAAACTCACATGACTTCTAAATAAGTCATGTGCGCAAAACAACTAATAACTTTAAACAAGTTATTATGCAATTCAATCAAATATAATAACTATGACTCACAATTGCTAGTCATGTGTGAGACTCACATGATCTAGTTGGTCATGTGCGCGAAACCATTACAAACCTATGGCCTCATAATCATGAGTCATGTGAAAACCTTTTTCTGTGCTAGGTTTGTAACAGTAGAGCTAGATCCAGGAAGGTGATCAGCTGGAAAGCTTGATACAGGAACTGCTTCTCTGAACTTGGAAATAACAAGAGAAGGGTTAAAGGGAATAAGGGTGGTTGCATGAAAAGCTCATTGAATTGTAGATGGTTTGAATGTTCATTGACGAATTGAATCAATCTGGTCTAGGAATTCTGCTTTGTTAAACTCCCCATATCCCATCCATGTGGCTGCTTCAACTACCTTAGCGTGGTAATGCTTATAGGGCTGGAATACAACAACATCCGATGGCTGGAGAAGATGAGTTAAATGAGGAGGTAGGTAGAACACCATAATCTTATGGTTATCACAGTAGTTGATAAACTGCTTTGTGCAATATGAGCCAAAGCTATCTAGCAAAAGAAGTCGATAGGATCCAATATGGTATTTGGAAGAGAAGCATTGAAAGTGTACAAGCTATTTCATAGTTAAGTCATCAATGCTGTAACCAGTGTCCAATGTGGTGAGAGGGTAATCGCCTGGTATACTCATAGTTGTATACCAAGACTCCTGGTGAATGACACCAGGGACTATAATTATGAAAGGCAGAACAACTCCATCACCACTTATAGTCTCACAGACAGTGACTAGCTCTCTATTGGTTGAGCTGCTGAGATAAGACTGTTGGGTTAGATCCCATGTAATGATCCATTAGTCACAGCCAATCCCAATATGAAAACTAGTCTCATCAAAATTGTACTGGTCCTGTGGTTGAATATTGTACTCCTGGTATACTTGACTGTATTTCTCAAACTAAGTACGAATATTGTCAGGTTGGTAGGCATTTTTCCGGTCTGCGTTGATAGTTTTCTGCTTACGAATATAGTATCAAGGATGCTGGTTGAGAAAGTGAGGTGCCCAGTAATCACCAACTCAGGGTGCATGTTCAGAGTTTATTTGACCATATGCTAGGATTGCATTGGCACAACTGAAGACTATTTGCAGGTAGGCACTAGTGCCAATTGAATCAAGATGATCAAGATACTGACATACAACTAGTTCCTGATCTTCTGAGAATTTGCAGTTGGTTCTGGCATACTCCTGTCTGGACTGGTGACCTTGTAAGCATCTACGAAGTCGGGTAATAGGAATCTCATAGCTGTGAGTAATTTCTATGATGTTGATTTGCTCATTGGGTCTGGCTTGAATAAATGTAATAGCTGCCTGTATTCGTCTCTCAACCTCTTTGTAGGGCTCGACCTGCTGGCTTGGTAGGATGAAGGCTGGAGCTGGTGGCATAATTTCGTGATATGTATGGTCTGTGTGGCTTCTTTGTGGAGGTTTTAATTTATTAAAATTTGTAGGATCATAATATTATTATACCTAACAGTTATGCCAAGTAACAAATTTATGCTGAGTCACTAAGTTTTATTGAGCCACCAAGTTGTATTGAGCTACAAAGTTAGTATGGTGAGCCTCAAAGTTGTGTTGAGCCGCAAAGTTGTGTTGAGCTGGCAGGCACTCTTTAGAGTGTCCCAGGTTGTGAGCCTGCGAACATCCAGGGGTTGCGGCCACCGCCGCAACCTTGGCACGATTACCGATAAACATGAAAAAGGGAATCTTTAGGGTAAATCAAAAATTAAGCAGCCTAGGTGCCCGAAGACAGCTAGCGGAGCACCTACCTTCAAAGTGCCATGAAGGTAGAAAGCTTCGAGAGCCAGCCATTTATGTGTGGTGGAATCTGCCGCTAGGTATGTATGAGAAAAGAAGAGGAAGTGGGATGGGGGGAGGGGGTATTAATAGTGGGGGGATGGTGCCAAGGTTTTTGGATTTGACCGACAGGAAATGATAGGGTTAGGTACTTGATCTTGCGGGGGGAGTGTCGAGCGGTTGTGGACTGGGTTGGTAATGACTGAACGACGAGACTTTGAGAAAAAAAATTCAGGCAGTGGGAGGGTGTTAGCAATTTGTTAGAAAAGGGAGCGTAATTATTAAGACCCAGGATTTACCATCTTGTCTGTCATAGATATATCATAAATACTATTCTATAACGGTGAATCCCTGGACAGAAGGAAAAAACGGAAAAAAAAAAACGAAAACGCAGTAATCAGGGTTTAGGGCTCGGGGCCATCACCTGCGGCGCTGTGTGTTTCGCACACAGGTCAATAATTGTTAGTATTATACATAACTGACGGGTGTGTTTTTTTTCCACCTTTTTTGGGGGGCATCTGAGACTAACATTTTGAACCCTGGTAGGAAGGTTTGAGGGACTGCTCGTGGGATGAATGATAAGGCTTCGCCTAACAACACCCCCGAGATGAAAATACCCCACTATTTACAAAGTCTCCTCGCCTTCAAACGCACCACAAGCCGCTGGGAGTATCACAACTATTACCCTCTACTCAAACCAGGTGTCCTGGAGGTTATTGACTTGGTGTGTACATCTAGCAGATGAATTGCCCGGGGGATGTTTGGAATCCGGTGTCTGGTAGAGCAGCCTAGCGGTCAATTCTAGATCTGGAGTAAGTGAGATATGCTATTAGGTGGGGATAGGACGGTAGTATCTTGGGCGATGGGGGATCTAGCATTGTACATTGACTGTTGACTGTTGATTTACAAGCCTTGCTGACAGATATAACCGTCAGGTGAATTTGATAAGCGCAAATTAGTGGCTTCAGTTTGCTACGATAAGGCACGTAACGGTTATATCTTTCGACGGCGCTCGTATTTTCAAGTTATTGAGTTATGATCATAATCCCAAGAATCACTGCAAGTAGACAACATACATATTGAGGTCCTGGGCCCATCCGCAAGAGATATCCACGCCAATGGTGTCTTATGGGATCCCAGGTTACTCTTTCGTTACCTCCCGATAGATTCTATGGCCTCATATACAAATCACTCCAACAATTTCCCCTGATTACCATCCCATATAGAGGAAAGATATGTGGTGTAGGATTGGCTACTTGGGAAAGCATTTCAAGGCAGTCAGATTGGGAATTTGTTGAGTATTTCCTTTGGATAGACCAAGTTCCTTCCCAGGTATCTTGGAAAACAATGGTAGAAGGATATGTTTCTCAAGCGCACATCATATCAAATTCCGAACATAAAATCATCTTCCAAGCCTACCGTTATTGAGTGTCAAAGGTCGTGTTAGCTAGTTTAACTATGTGGATATAACCCATGATACTCTCCACACAAGTATCGCTCCCTGGAATTATCACTACAATCACACCCCCTTATTCGCAACTATCCCAAAGAAAACTACCATGCCAGAATTCCTCTCCCTCCCCAACGAGCTCATCTTGGAGATAACCGAAAAACTCCCACTACACGATATAAATGCCCTCCTCAAGACAAACCGTCGATTCTCCGACCTCCTCAAGACAACTTTGCTCAACGAACTTTTCCACTCATGCTCACTCACTCACGGGCGTCGTCTGCTATACCAACTCGCCTCGCAGCAAGACCTGATAGGGGTAAGGGATCTGGTGGCTAGGGGCATCCTAGACTTCACCGAGCGAGAAACCCTTCTCCACGAAGCTGTGAAAACCCAGAGTGTGCAGGCGTTACAGACACTCCTGCACTTCATCCTCACCCCAGATTTGAGAGACTCGAAGCGCCGCACGCCCTTAGGTCTCGCGGTGAAACTCGGACGCGTGGATTGCGTCCGCGTTTTGGCCGCGAGGCCCGACGTGGATCTCGACTGGCCGAACTACAAGCTCATGACGCCACTGCTGCTTGCGGTGAAGGGAGGGCAGGAAGAGATGGTGCGGATACTGGTTCAGGCTACAGGGGATGACCCGCTGCCTTTTGGTTCAACCACGAGGAAGAGCTGTTTCCATCTTGCCGCGCTGAGGCAGCACGTTCCTATATTGCGCTGTCTGCTGGACTATATGGACCCCAATGAGGTGGACGACTACTGCCAGACGGCATTGCATATGGCGGCGCGTGCCGGGAGTTGCCCTGCTGTGGAATGTCTGCTGGCCGATGAGCGGGTGGACGCCAACGCACAGGATTATGAGGGCGGCACCGTGTTCCATGTCGCCGTCGGTTGGCAGCAGGTCGAGATTGTCAAGCTTCTACTCTCGTATCCGAGGGTTGGGATAAATATAGGTGACCTCAAGGGACGAACCCCCCTGCATGTTGCTGTCGGCGAGGGCAACTTTGACACTGTCCGTCTGTTATTGTCCTCGCCGGAGGTGGACCTGAGTCTCCTCGACTCGTCGTCGATGGGGAATACCGCGCTGCACATTGCCATCATTTGGAGAAGTCTGGAAATTGTGCAATTGTTCGTTGAGCACAGCCGGGTAGATATCAACCTTCCGAACCGGCTGGGAAAAAGCCCCCTCGAACTCGCTGGGAAACTTCGCCGTGCTTCGGTTATCCTGTTACTCCAGCGGCAGCCGGGGATTGATCTTATGCTGGACCCAAGTAATGGCGAGGGGGCGTTGGATATTGCAAACCCCGTCAAGAGGGCTACAAGGATGAGGGTTCTTGCTTATATCAAGGAGGTGAGGAGTGCAGCGGGTGAACTGGAGAAGGGTTAGAGAGGCAACTAGATAATGTAGGACCAGACTTGCCGGATTTACCAGGTGGGGGGCAGCACTTTGGGGATTTATCAGTTGGACCGGGAAGAGAAAGCCTCCCCAGTGTGGGCGGTTGTATGGGCTATTTGCTGTCTGCAGCCGGTATTATGACGGGGATATATAGTTGGAGGACCAATCTCCATATACCCTTTTCCTTGAATACTCAGGCAGCCCACGATACCCGCATATTTTTCACGAAGAGGAGGTGACTCAAGATACTAACAAACTCGTCTTCATTTTTTTTCTTCCATTTTCTCTTTTCTCTTTTTAGTGCGATTGAAATACAATCCACTATCCCAGATCGAACCTTTCCATAAGACCAGAGGGAACAAAATTCAGTAAAAATCATGTATAATCCAACTTGAGTTGGATTCAAAGAATCCCGCTTTATCTACAACTAAATATCGCATCGTATTGTATGAACTAGGAGCTGGTAATTCGCCGTGTGTGAACCACCCGACCCCCAAAACACATCTTCCTGTGTTGCTCTCCGCCCTCTCTCTTTTTGTTCTCCCTCTTCCGGTACATAATCGTCTGCGTGTTTTCAATGTTTCTTAGTCATGTGCATTTTGGACTCATCAACTAATATAGTATAGTATTGAGAGGACAAGAACGGATCCCGGCCTGGGCGGAGGATAATCAGACTCCGGAGGATGTGGACATAGGACCAGGAGTGGAGGCGCTGAGGTTCAAGTGGCTCCTGGGTCACGCTGTTAATACTGCGCTGATGAAAATGTTTGAAGGATGCTTGGCCGGTATTGGATTTTTTTTTTTTTTGGAGCGCAGGTTCTTACCTGGCCACGGATCTAGTCACAGAACGACCAGCTGCATTACCCAAAGTAACATTTGGCCCCATCACCATAGAGTTCATTCAATTCGTCGAAATAATCTATTGCCTTCCATCTGAACTGTTTCGTCCTTGGTTCCTTCTAAAGATATGAATGGCGACACACAGCCTCTTATTTGCTCACCCCCAGTCACCAGCATTGTGCGAAGAAGAAAAGTGAAAGTGAAAATCCACAAACCTCGAGGTACTTTTCCCAAACAGAGTTGTCGGCGATGACTGCCCCCGCCTCACGATCCCGGTGAAAGCCTTTTTCTTGAAGCAGAGTGGTGAACTTTAACTGCAGATTACAATCAGTACGAACGCCCAGCCATATATATACAGTAGTAGACGTCAGGAAAAGAAGGGTGAAAACAAAATATAAAAGGCGTAGAAGAAAAGGCTCACCCAATAGCATCTGCTGGTCTTGACTTGCTTGATGCTTATCACCCTGTTTGGGAACACTTTGTTGACCTTTTCGGTAGCGTGTTCCAGACTTCTGCTGGAAATGTGGCCGTCCTCGTGGTGCCACCACGGTGATACGCCGGGAGTTCGGCGAGGAGAACAAGGTCAGCTGGCTTAGACCAGGCAATTCTTCTCTGCTACGATCTTTTGTTACTCTTTTTTTTTTTTTTTTGCTGGTTGATTTATTTTTGATCAAGTTCCAATTGATGTTGATTATGAAGTTGTTGTTGTTGCTTGGAGGAGGGCGGTCAAGCTTTTCTTTCTTTTTTTTTTTTTTCCATTCTCATTGCCTGCGACGGCTTTTCTGTGTAGGGGTGAGAAGGGAGCGGGAGGGACGAGTGCTCTAGCTTTTTATTCTCAAACAGCCTTGGTTGAGGCGGAGGTCACGGTGACCAGGTCAAGTGTTGGGTCGTTGCCCTGTAGTGCGATTATTAGGTCTTAAAAGTTTTCAATCATCCATCATGCCCTGCAAACAAAGATTCATGCCAACGAGCCACCCGAGAGCGTTTCCGGGGGGTTTTTTTTTCTCACGCTATTTCAACAACGTCGAGAAGCTGTAGCCAATGATTCATGGTTTCTCAAGGTATGTTGCTACAAAATTGCTCGACTTTCTGCTTTCATCCCGTCATTCAGCTCCAAGAGAGGCAAGATGATGGCCTCATAGTAATGTTTTCTCTACTGTTCTAGAATTTATGGGCCGCACAGTGAATGTTCCACACTGGGCAGAGGCTGTGTGTTTGTGATCTTATAGCTTATTATGGACTCGGACGTGCTAACCGCAACCTACTAACATTTCCATCAGCCACCCTTTGGTAAGAAAAGTAACTTATCACCATCTTCTACATACATCACCTAGGAGCTGGTAATTCGCCGCGTGTGAGCCACCTGACCCCCAAAACACATCTTCCTGTGTTGCTCTTCGCCATCTCTCTTTTTTTCTCTTTCTTCCGTTACATAATCGTCTGCGTGTTTTCCGTGTTTCTTAGTCATGTGCATTTTGGGCTCATCAACTAATATAGTATAGTACAAGTCATTAAGTTACCTCCAGGAGAAAGTAGTAGCGCTAAGGTGCTCGAATCCAAGTGAAAACTACTGAGGTGCCGCAGAACGTCATGAACGGGCGAGGGAAATGCGCTATCATACAGGGAGTATTTCACAACGGAATTGCAGGGTATCTTCGTTTTTCTCCTTGGCCATGTTCCTTCTACTATCACACACTGACTCACTCATCAAATCTGCCCAAGAGAAGGAAAAGGAGTCTTAAGGGGGGCAAACAATAGTATATGATTGGCCTTCGCCCGGAAATACCCCAATTTATCCATTACCGATTTCTACCCCCCCCCCTTTTCTCTATTGCTCCGAGCATTCACTCATCCCAACCCCTTCATCCACTTGCTATTTCTTTGCTTTCCACACTCTCCAGTTCAGGACTGCTAGTAGTTGCTTATCCCTCTGATATACCCTTTATCACTTATTTCAGGCTAGCTTGTATGCTCAAAAGCCGAGCTCGGACTATCCGTTCTTCTGAGTCAATAAATAAAGATAAATAAGTAAATAAATAGTAGGCTATCGCCATGCCTTCCTGTCTGCCAGTCCGCCCTTCACCGTTGGTGCAGAAGACTTTATCCATGCATGGCAGCTAGCTATTTTCCATCATCGTACGAGCTAACCCCAACCAGTTTGTTGTAAATTCGTGAATTGATTGTACCATGTTTGCGAGAAAGACTTTGAGAGAGTGAAAGACGGAAAGACTGAAGAGCTTGATTGTCAAGGGGATCCACTATTTACACGGAGAAATAGCAGCATACTATAGCGGTCGGAAAAGAGTGTGTAGCAAACGGAATAGAAGGCAAGAGAAGAAGCGAATGAGAAGAGTATTGCATACTGCTCGATCGATTCCTCGAAAAATGACTAGAAAGAAAAGTGGGTGAGTTGGTTAAACTCAAGGAGCTGCAAACCGAGGCAAAGGAAGACAAACTCGGACATCTCAGACATACTCGAAGACGTAGAAAGTACATATCAGAAAGTACTATTTGTGAGGATGTGACCGGTACTCGTGCCGAGGTTGTGGCTTGCAGCCACAACCTTGGCACGAGTACGAATTGAAAAGCAAGAACGCTGATTTTTTTTTATTGAGGGCCTTCGCCCGTATATATACATATATCGGGGAAGCCCGGAACGAAAACAAATATGAATGAAGGGAAAACTCTTCGGTGAGTGAAAGGTCTAGAAGTGATGAATAGAACGAAGAAAAATCTAGAAGCAAAAGACTAGAAGAGAAACAGTGAAAGGACTAACAAAGAACTATATGCAACTAGTGAGGGCTTCGGGGAGTCTAGTAGGAACACCGAAGTGCCCAACGGATAACGGGGGTTTTCGTAGCCTCTAACAATCAGTTGCCGGACCCCCTTCGAGTGAGATGTCATGAATGCGCACGCGGAGACATGTCGGGTAGTATGATATCTCCAGTCAATATTGCAGTCTCTATGTAAACCCTCAGAATCTATATATTAGCAGGTATCATGGGAGGATGGGTTTCGGTAGATTAGTTGGCTGCGCCCGAGATATCCTGGACCCTAATTCATTCCCTACAGGTTCGTGAATTTCCCCAAAACACTTGCTTGGCGGTTCCATTCCTACCGCTACGATCGCCTCCAACTCCTCCTGTAAATCTTCCACCCCCCTTGTGCGGGCCAAGATACACTGCACCATTTTATTGTTCATTTTTTCAAGTTCTTGAAGAAGAAGAAAAAAAAAAAGCAAAACATGACCGACGCTCCCCGCCAATTACACTGCCCACCAGCAAACTCCGCATTCGACACACGGACCGGCGGCCTCGCACTCTGTGACCAATACAACGCTGTCTGCGCCTTATTGCGCGACAAAAATGCCAGTCCCTCTCCGCACACGGAGCGCGTCGGGCCATCCCATGTTTCGAACATAAGCCATCCTCGCTCATCACCCGGGTTCCCATCTAACTCCCATGAACCGGAACCCCGGACCATTTCTGACCAATGCGCATCTGCCTTCGAAAGCCCACTCCCCCCACCACTACTTAGTCCTATCAGACTTGTGCGTATAATTCAACTACAGCCGGCGACACCGATGCAAAGCATGCTATTACGCTCCTGGACGAACTTTCAAGTATGATCTGTGGTGCGGAGGATTACACCTGGGCGTTGTTCGATCTGGTACCGAGCGGGCGGACGGAAGGCTATAGTGTTTCGTGGGAAAGTGGGGAACTGCTCTGGGCTGTTAAGGTTTGTGTGACCTGTGAGTTTAGGAGGATTACTTGCTCGAGGATTGTGCCTGTGCAGGGGAAACGTATGTTTTTCATGGTTTAGGAAGGGGCGAGGGGGGAAGTGTTTACTTGTCCGTGCTGTTGCAGGTACCTATATACAGTATTGTGATTCCAGAAACCATTGTCGCTTTTGAATTCTCAATTTTTGGAAATTTTTTTTTAGTGTTCACGAGCCCGAAAACCCCAATCGGTGTTCGGGGGTTTGGCTACCCCCCAATTCCAGAAGACCTGGTGTCGGGCTGAGTTTTGTATGCAAGCGGGCGAGTTGATAGAAGATTTTTGAGGACTTCAAAGTTGGGGAGTCGCCAAACACCTGAATGCCTGCCGCTGATTTGAAGCTAATAAAGGCTAAAAATTCAAAAATTCAAAAATTCAGAATTCAAAAGCGACAACGGTTTCTGGAATCACAATAACCAGTCACCACACCTTTCTCAAGCCCCCCATATCGTTTCTTGAAAACCCAAGCCAACCTCTGCGCAGCAATCACGTTCCCCCAAACACACTCCTGCCTGCTCAAAGCCTGGGCAGGCGACGATAGCAAAGAACTCATCCGTCACCACAGACCCGGGGTTCTCAGAAAAAAAACTCGTGGGAGAAGGAAGTATTTTAAGCCATTGAGTACGACGATATGTTGGTTTCCCTTCCCTCTTTATTTCCTTCATACTGACAACGAAAACGAGGAATAGGGGCTTCAAGCCAGCTCCCGAGGCTGCGGAGAAGAGTCATGTCATGTGTTTCCCTCCCCTCGTTCAGAAGGAGAAGAGAGGGCAGGAGGAGGAGCGGAGTAATTGGGGATTAGGGGATTGCTTGTGAGGTGGAGATTGTGGAATTATCTGTTGGTGAGGGACGAAACCTCAGGTGGAGTCTCCTACTCGTTACAGGGAAGAAATACCCGACCATTGAAGGTATAATCTTGTTTGCGAGCACAGATAGACACAGATAATCTGCCATATATTTTTCTAATCCCTGTGTTCGGGTACATCACGCCTGTAACGAGTAGGGCGGGGAGACTGTGCGCAAGAACAAAAAACTGGTAAAGTACGGTATAATTCGGCGAAAGTCGGATTGGCGCTAGTGCAGACTCTCCTGAAGCTGGCCAATCGCCGCTATCTATATGTCTAAACTGTGGCAAGCCGGCGATCTTCGTTACCTCCTGTTGGCTCGGTTGCCTTAGTCTCTCTTTGGTTCCCTTTAGCTACAATCCGACCTTTGCCGGATTATACGGTATACGCAGACCAGTAAGATAAATCGAAACACAGGGGTACGGCCGATACTCGAGCTTGAATGGCGACTGTGAACGGGCATTGGAGGCAGAGGCATCAAGATTACGGATAGCGGAAGTAATAGGTTAGCGATGGCAAATTTTGTAAATGTTTATAGGGTACTCTCACTGTCTCCATTGTCAATACCAATAACATGTCCAAGTCTCTTCCTGTTGACCATGACCAAGAGGAGTCGAAGCACAAGCGACATCTTGCCTACAAGCAGCGGTGTCAGATTCAATGTTTGTATGAGGACGCTAAATGGTCTATGGAGGAGAGATTAGCAGCAAAATTTGATGCAACATGATTTACGATATGGAAGACAATCCATGCTCCAGCAACGCCTCGAAAGTGAGAATACACCTATCCCTTAGTCTGTCAGAGCGCCCAAGAAATGGGTGGATTAAGGTCTCAATTTGAAACTCTAGTAATTTATTTCCAGTTAAGGAAGGATACTTTCCAGATCTCCTTATTTTCTTAACCAGATCTCTTGGGCGCAGCACCCGACAGACTAAGGGAGATACCGGTACACATGCTGAGAGAATGAGAATTTTTGCAGTGTCAGTAATAGCAGATAAGTTATTCGTCACCATGGCCGCTACTCAGGCTCGGGTATCGACCGCACCCCTATGTTTTGATTTATCTTACCGGCCTGTGTATGAGAAAACACACCCCATCTAACAAAATAATAACTTGGCCACGCAACCAATTTTTTTTTTGAAGAAAAAATATGCTTTAGAGATGGTCCCGGGTATATGATATTAATGGTGACTACATCTTCAATTTTCTGATTCGGCCTTGGAAATGGAAGCGATGAACTGGAAGGAAATATTGTATGTGGCTCCCATTTGGGAAGGTAGGCAGCTTTGCGTTGGCGAATATGGAAAGAGTTGGGGAGCCTTTCGTAAAGTCTTAACCGTACGGTAGTCGCGACGAAAGTGGTATTTGATGAGCAAAAAGAGAATTCGCCAAAGAAGGGCAACAAAAAATTACCTGTTACCGGGTCCCAGTTCGTCGCCCGCCCAGTTTCGCCGCGACTATGGTGAAGACTGTAACCTTCAGTCGATGAATAGCAACACACGTAATCATCTCCTCTAGTATAGAGCTGATAGGTTCAAAGCGAGCCTTCAACCATGCATATGAAGGTCGGCTAGCCATCTAGCGCCCGCCAGCACAAGAGCCATCTAGCGTTTCGTTGATTGGGCTGCGGGTTCGGTTGTTGAAAGATAGACGTGTGTCGCGCCTTGGGCCAACTCGACGAATCGAGAAAGGAGTCTTCACTTCCCATTCTTTTCCAAACTCTTCATGGTACAGTACCCCATGATGAACTGTCACTAGATTCAGCCGAGTTTTGGTGGACAGATAAGAATTAATTTACTGGTATTTTTTACAAGGCTGGCGTTCCCCCGATAATGCGACGGCTTTCGGTTGGTCAAATGCAATTAAAGTGGTATCTTTGGCTACCGTAAAAACTGAAATAAACGAACAATGTGCTATGTCGTTAGAGTTGCCCCCTCTGGTAAGGTCTGGTGTTTTTTTGTTTTTTTAAGTCTCCCAGAGGGGCCGAGCAGCTCTTTTTTTGCTGTGTTTTTCACCCCTTTTCCAGAGTAGGGAATTCTTGACTACATAGCACAGCTATAAAAGGACACCCTCCTGCCCAAGGACAGAGAAACACCTCGAGCATCATTTCACCTCCTTTCCTCCCCTTTAGAGAGAGAGAGAACACACATGCTCCCACCATGAAGTCCTGGGCTCAGGCCCAGGCAAAAACTATGATACTTTTTCTACCCCAGGAGAACCCCAAGACACCAAAAGCCCCAGCTCACCTGGGCAACCATGCCAAAGTCCCACTCCACCTGGGCACCCACACCAAAAGTCCCCATTTTACCCGGGCACCCATGCACAATGGGGCGCACCCTATGAAATACCCCACCAACCACACCAAAGCCCCAGCTCATCCAGGCAACCATATCAAAAGCCCCATTTTATCTGGGCACTCACACACATTGGGGCACATTTTGTGAAATGCACCACCAACTGTTGAAGCCCCAGTTTACCTCGGTACCCGCACTGAAGTCCTGTTTTACCCAGGCACCCATATCAAAAAGTCCCAGCTTATCTGGGCACCCACACCAAAGTCCCATCTTACCCGAGCACCCACACCAAAGTCCCAGTTTAACCAGGCACCCATGCCAAAGTCCTGGCCCTGGGCCAGGCACCTGCTAAAATAGAGGGGTGGTCTGATTGCCTCAGAAAGTTTGGTGGGACAAGGGGGGAGTCTGGAGGTAGCATCTTGGTGATCGTTGTGGACTGGGCTTTGAATGGCCTAGGCCACAGGGGTATCGAGACCCCACAATTTCGAAGGCTATGCAACCTGTGTTTACGCCAAGTGTGATGTCAACATCCAAGGAGGAGGACACAACCCGCTGCGCTTTCCCAAAAACCTTTAACATTTTTACCAGGCCGAGGTGGCTGACTTGCAGGGAGGGTTTCTCTTGTGAAGGAGGGCTGCAGGGGCTTAGGCCTGAGTAGTGGAATTTTGGGCAGGCGGCGGACTAGGAGGATTTTCTTTTAAAAAGAGGGGGCCTTGGCTGGGGGAGGTTTCTCACGCCGTACAACAATGTGATTTGGTTGGTGGTTTGTGTATTTAGACATGTTGGTATGAATACAAATCAGGTTACACATAGCACATTGTTCATTTATTACAGTTTTTACGGTATTGGTATCCGGCACATGCATAGGGCACCTACTACTCGTACCCACAATCACTTCAAGTATGTATCATACCAATGAAGGTGGTAGTACTATAGGCCATTTTTAAAGTAATCGGAATATGAGTTACCTGACTCTAGGGGTGGGTTACAGCTTTACGCTCGAAATTAGGCCCCAGCGGATGCATTGGTTATACCATAACCAGATCACCTACCTTTTGCCATTCCGGGTACTTAAAAAATCCTAGTAAGTGTGATGGACATGCAGGGATAAAATATATCAAGACAGTTGGGAGAGTAAAAAAAGCACTTTATTATCGTATGATCAAGGATTACAGTGCATATTCCAACTCTCGCTTCGGGGACTCAAGGCTAGCCTATCCGACCTTCAATCGCGTCGGGTGTGGGGGCAAACAAGTGGACAATCGTGTTACAAGGCGGTCATTTCAGCTTAGTTTTGACAAGTGGAGAGGGGGTTAAGGGTAAGTGAGGCGAACTGGTTCTCATTGGCTCCTGGCTCACTCGGCCGATGAGAGAGTAGAATTTCAGGAAATTTCCATGGTTACACTCACCAAATTTAGACCGGTTAAGCTCGGGTTCGCCTCACTTTGTTTTTTGTTTTTTTTCTTTTCCAAACACTTCGATTTTATACTGACTAGGGTTCGCCTCACTTATGCTCACCCCCTAGTATGATACAAATAATGTGCTGGTAAGATGGTATGACTGCCATTCAGCCGTAGCGCTGACCGATGCCTCCTGCGCACCGAAATCATTGGTCCACCCAATCCGGGGGGAACACAACAACCAGCCGCATCACTCCGCTTTCATTCAGCTCTTTTCATGAAAATTGTATAAGTTACGGTAACAGCCAACCTGTTTCCCATCTCGATACCCCACCACATTTATCGTTATTTGAGTATACTATATCTACATTCAACCAGCGATTCGGGCAGATTATCATCATGGATCACAAAAAATGCGCATCTCTCAGAGTTGGCGACCGGAATTCCAACGTCGGCAACACAACAAATAGTTACAACACGACGATATTCAATGGGTCAGATGAGGATAGGCACATCATGCAGTGGCTCTCTCCACTGGAACCTCAAGATCGGCATCATGGTGTACGGAGCGACCGGCTAGAAGGTGTGGGAAATTGGCTTTTGGAAACAAACGAGTTTCGGGAGTGGAGGAGTGGTGAGGGAGGAGTGGATAAGGCTGTCTTGTTTTGCCACGGGAATCCGGGAGTAGGCAAGACATTCCTCAAGTGCGTGATGAAGATTTCTCTAGAACTAAAAGCGGGCATTGCTAACCACAATCAATATCAGTTCCTTGGTCATGGATGAACTGTACGATCGCACTCAGGAAGAAGAAATCACGGTGGCGGGAGTATACTGCTACTTCCGCGAACAGCAGGAGCAAACTACGGCCAACGTGATGGGGGCTATCTTAAAGCAACTGGTGGTCCAAAAGGGCCAAATTGTGGAATCTATACGCAATGAGTTTCAGAAGGCAAAGGATGACTGTGGCGGGCGACGCCCACAACTTCCTGATCAGGTCCGAATGCTGAAGTCAACTATTGCGGCACTACCGCGTGTATTGATCTGTATCGATGCTCTAGACGAGTTTACGTCTAAACATCTACCGGAGCTTCTTAAATCGCTGAGAGAGATCATTCGGGAGATACCGAGTGTGCGAGTATTCCTCACTGGGAGGCCTCATGTCGAGCGGCAAATAACGCGACTTATCGAGAAGGCGGTTACAATACCCATTAGTCCGGACGCTAATGACATCCAGAAATACGTGGAAAATAAGCTGGAGTTGGACATTGAGCCTGAGGCAATGAGCAATGCACTAAAAGCAGATATTGTCATGACTATCCAGGAAAGGATAGCCGAGACGTGAGTCAACAACCTATTTCAATATCTTCAATGCATTTTGTATTTTAACTAACCGTTTTTTTGTGTAGTTTCCTCCTTGTTTCGCTCGTCATAGACGCAATCCTGGCAGAAGTGACCATCTCGGACAGAAGAGAAAAGTTGAACGAGATGACACGAGGCAAAGGTTTGGAGGATGCCTACACGATAACCCTTGCACGAATGCAGGCGCAGAGCGGGAGCCGACCCAGACTTGGACTGGGAGCACTGATGTGGATATCGAATGCCGAACGGCCCTTACAAGCCGATGAACTTTGCCATGCTTTAGGTGTCAAGATAGGATCCACAGATCTAGATTATGAGAACATTCCCACGATACAAGCACTCTTGGGATGCTCCCTAGGGCTTATCACCCTTGAGAAATCCTCCTCCACCGTTCGATTAGTACACTACACTCTGCAAGAGTATCTGATCAATAATGCGACCCTTTTCCCGAGTCCTCACTCTATGATCGCAGAGGCTTGCCTTACCTACCTACATTATCGAAGCATCCGGGATCTTTCGCCAACACTTGCCTCAGCCCCACTGATAGCCCCCCTTGTACAATATGCTTCCTGGTATTGAGGAATTCATGCAGGAAGGGAAATGACAGGGGATATAAAATTGCTAGCAATGAGACTTCTCGATAACTTCGATCAACACATATCCTCTCAGCTACTTTTACTGCTTTATGATAGAGAGAAGGACCCGAGTGACCCAGACTTTGATGAAAGTGATGGCCCTGAGGGATTTACCGGACTTCACGGTGCAGTATATATTGGGATTTCCGAGATTGTTACAGCGCTATTGGATATGAACAAATGGGATGTTAATGCAACCGATTGCATAGGCATGACGCCACTCATATGGGCAGTTAGCAGAGGCCATGAGGCGGTACTAAAGATCCTTTTGGAACGAAGGGATGTTAATCCGAATATGGCAGACACTGAGTATGGTCGAACACCACTATCCTGGGCAGCCGAGAAGGGGTCTGAGGAAGTGGTGAAGATACTTTTGGAGCGAAAGGATGTCGATCCGAATACGGCAGATTCCTAGTATGGTCGAACACTACTTATGCGGGCTGCAGAGGAAGGACATGATAAAGTGGTAGAGCTGCTTTTGGCACGTGATGATCTTAATGTCCAAACAACAGACTTGACCGGCGAAACAGCACTTTCACTAGCCACCTCGAAGAGGCATTTAGCAGTTGTCAAGTTACTCTCAGAACATAATCACTCCTTCACAATGACATGAGATATCGACGAAGTCCCAGAGCTCCCCTCATCGGGGCCTTCCGACCTCCCATCCTAACCGTTGAACCTACCTCAAACCACATCTCAGCCGGTCCTCTCAAGTTCCCACCCAGCCACTGATCCTCACTCCTGTTCTCCTGATCCTACATCGCCCCTCCACAGTGTATTTCACCATTATATCAACGTTACCTGCTTTATCTTCATCCTCTATCCTCTTTTTTTGATAAGTCCAATTCAATTGCCTTCAACCGTAAAAACTGTCATTGTCTATTGCAATGCTGCTGGATATAGCGAACATTCATCACAAGAGCATCAGGCAGAGAACTGCGGTAGTGAGCGTAATCATAGACATTAACACTTTCTGAAAGTTGTGCCAACTTGGTGTTTGGGTTTTGCAAGGAGTGGGTAAACCGCCCCGGAAGTGTTAATGCAGGGGTGAGGTAATCCCCTTAGAAACACTATTTTAACAGAAAGAGAGATTTTGATTGAAATGATGTTGCATTTCGTGGTTCTCTTGTGTTTTCTAACGATAGAGGCGTATCAGCTCTCCATGCCAAACAATTTCGGCATTTCCGGGCAGTCTGTAAAGCCTTTTGTAGACCATCACATGCGTTGACCTGGGGAAAAGAGCGAAGCTGATCCAGAAAACCGTAACCCTGATTATGTCAGTGATCTGCTGAGTTGATGACTGAGAACAATGATCAGAAATTTGAAAAAATTGTCGGTAGCAATGAGAAAAAATCTATCATTCCGCGCGTCCTACAATAAATACATGATTTTATAAAGCTGATTTCCACCAGTTTTGTTATCATACATGACCCTAGTGATCAAGAGCGAAGTGTGATGTCTCGAACTATTGTGGGTTTATAAAAACTATGAGATGAGCAACTACTGTCAAGGTTCGATAATCAGGTGAGGGGGAGAGTACACGACGGTTACCATGTAGATGTAGGAAAAGACCTGTTTTAACATTATTTTCGCCACTTTTTAAAAGTGTTTGCTCAGCCACGTATTCCTCCCAAGATAACCCCATGCCACAAAGCCATGACATGATCGAGTTTTTGGGGGCCGCTAAGAGAATACTTCTTTGGACCATTTTGGCCTGGGACTAGTGAAGTCAATTTCAACCCGATTGACTATATTGACACCGTTAGTATCGCACTACGATCTCTCAGGCTGTAAAACTGGGATCAAGCTCGCAGTTGGTAGGATACTGTAAGAAGAACGATCTGGGGTCAATCCAGGCAATACACCACTGCATGGATGGGCCGACGGAGGAGAGGGAGAGACATTGAAGAAGTGGCATATGTAATGGAATGCGGAAAATGGCGGGACAATTAATATGTATGTCATCGTTTCGGATTGTTCAAGTTTTGATGCGACGAGTGGGAGTGCCCGAATAAAGGAAGTAAGCACATTTTTATCTTCGGCGAGAAAAAGTGAACTTGAACCCTTATGTGGTGCAAAATGGGGGACAAAGATCTCTTTGTTGGCTGATGAACCGGATATAGTCGCCAAACAGGAGCCTGCGTAGCATTCTAGACCTCGAAAGCTATTGGAAAGGTCCAACATGCATGAAATACCTTTTCTCTCTCTACCGTTGTTGCGGTCTAACTCAAAGTAATTCGCCTGTTGAAGTGATAGACTCGAGTCGGCCATCACAGCCTCTTGAAAACCACTTCGAGCCAGCCACAGCCAGGGCTCGCCTTTAATCATTGCTTCTCACTTGTTTTCTGTTTTCTGCTTGTGGTAGAGGGTGGGTGAGGAATATACAAAGTGGCAAGTAAGGACTCATATTTTCAGTAAGGATCTTGAGCTGTAAAAAATAAAAATAAAAATAAAAAAAAACCGATGACCGAAAAGGTACTGGCACATTCTGGAGCACAGCAGAACAACTCATGTACACGACACTATATCTCCTTACATGGCCTTAACATTCCCCTTCTCAACACTACCGAGTTTGCTACATGTAACATGCTTGCCGGTGATGCAGGGTTGATAAGAACACAGACAGTACATTGGCCATCGGTGATCGTATTCATCAACCTTTCAATCCCGAAAGATGCTGAAACCCTTTCCCGGACAGTGATTTTTCTCACTCCTACCATCAAAGGTTTTGCGCCCTCACTACCTTCGGAAATTGTGAAACATTCACATCAGGTAACATGAGATGCACTGACTACCTCTTGTCACATACACTACTCAATACGGCGGGGGGGCCAAAAAGGTTTTTTGAAGAAATTCGACTATGGCTATAATCCGTCTAGAAAGCCAAAGTCCTTATTATTCAAGCGTGTGGCGGCCCAGGTTGTGAGACATGGTGGCTGATGTGGCTGGAGCTCAAGGCTCCAGCCAAACCTTGAGGAGGCTCGGCTTGTCAAATAGGAAGCAGAAAAACCATCTCGCTTGGGCACAACAAAATCGACCGGCAAAATAAGCTTCTCAAAGCTCTGAGCAAGGATAGAAAACCACTATGGTATTATAATACACTTATACCAGGTTGCTGAAGCAAGTAAGAAACGGGTGATGGCTTTAACTTCGGCTGTGGAGTGTGAATTAGTGCAAAATTATGCAGGGCAATGGCGAGCAATGCAAAGCCACACATCATGGAGTATGTTGCAGTCTATCAAGGAAGTCCGCTTATCCGAGAAGTTTCTTCAATAGACCAGCCCATGCAAGAAACTTCCTGTATGGACCTGGCGATAAGGCGGTAAGAAAACTTCTTGAATAGGCGGCCTATGGTGGAATTCCCCTACCGGCAAAGTCATGACAATGCACTCGGATTTTAACCATAATAGAAATTCTACTCCGTTCGTCAATTTTTAGGCGGCAAACAAAAACAAAGCTTTGTTACTTTTCAATTCTTGTTGTCAAATTAGATTTTCCTGGCGATCGGGCTTGTTTTATTGCAATTTTAAGTATTTATTCAACATCTGACTGGATGTATTCCCAAAGTTTAACGGTGATGCAACCTCCAAGGGTAGGCTAATAAAGTATAGGACAAAAAAATAGAAATTGAGAACTGGAGGCTTCCTCATGCCTCTTCAGCAAGGTATCAACCGTCAACGAAGTTGTGGCCTCTTGAGTTCTCTGGCCGCAAAAGCCGAGTTTAACATAGTACTAGACCAAGGGAAACCCTGAATCAGAGCCCGAGTGACATCCGTCTTGATACAGTCTTGGTACAGTCTTACATCCTCTCGTTCCGCAATCTCAGATCATCCATTACAAGGTTTGCAGAATTACCAGTGCGGTGCAAACTCAGCAGAAGTTGTTACCTAGAAGCGGCGCTCAGGCTTTAAGCTGAGAGCAGTTAGATGTTTATTAGTCATTTGTTCAATGAGTTAAACCGAGTGCAATGTGATGACTTGGTCCATAAGGGAATTCCACTATAAGCAGCCTCCTATCCAAGAAGTATTCTTATCGCCTTATCGCCCAGCCCATACCGGAAGGTTCTCGTATGGGCTGGTCTATAGAGGAAATGTCCCGGATAGGCAAACTTCGCTTATAGGCTACAACAAGTACGAATCAATCTCGTAACTTATGTCGGAAAAATGTCCATACCTGCGATACCTTCCTTTGATGCTCTATTTCACGGCTTTCAGAATATAAGTGGCCTGGGGCATGAAGGTAGCTTCCAGAATATAAACTGGTATGGATTTTGCATTCAACAGGTTGATCCGTTTTTGTCACTTTTTTAGCAAATAGATAAGGTAGCGGGTTGGGTGAACCTCGGGCGAGGATATGTATCACTGGCATGCAGTACTGTACTCAGGTGACAAAGTTTGTATCCCATGATAGACTCTCACTACAGATTAGATTCAACGAAACTTTGGCGGACAGATAAAAATTGGTTTACTCGAGTACCGTACTGGTATTTTTTACAAGGCTGGCCTTCCTTTGACTATCCCTTGGGCGGTCTGAAACAGTAAAATTCGCGACCGGGCACACTAATATTGTTTTGTGGGGATTCGAGTATATATTGTGATTCGTTGACAATGGTTGCTGAGCTGCTGAGTCACTTGAACATTGAAAAGCTCAAATTCATACTGTGGAGCCTCACGATGGCCACGTAGTCTATGAACGTAATCTTCGTTGATAGACTACACCATTTGGGGGTGAAGAGATGATGCGGACATTCGAGGCCCTTCTAGTTATTTCCACAGATTACGTCTGTTGTTTGTTTATTTGCTTTCTTGCTGGAGGGAAAATTGTATATAAGGGGACTGGATCTCCCGCAGGGAGAATCCAACAAGCCATCAATCCACCGGGCAAGGCTTCGGCCAGGAAGCTCATCATCTTATTATCCACTTCCCCCCTCGACACCTTACACGAGGATCCTCTTCATCTCCCACAATACCGTAACCTGAAATAGCTACCGGTAGTGGTTGCTGATCGGGACTTAGTGTGCCTGGTCCCGAATTTTACTGTTCCGGACTGCCCAAGGGATAACGACAGCTTTCAGTTGTTCAATTGCAAATAGAGTGGTACTGTGAGGCGTCACAATGGGTTTATAGTTTGTCGACGGCATCTTCTTGGATAGATTACGACAGTTGATGAAGTGGAAGTGGTCTGGACATTCATGGCCTCCCACGTACTAGTTGCATAAATTACGTTGGCTGTTTGTTTGCCATTTGTTTGTCATTTGTTTGCTAGTTTGTTTGCTAGGGGAAGATAATGTATATAAGGGGCCCTGATTCTCCTCAGAAGGACATCGATCAGGAAGACAAGAGAAGAACAAGCACTAGAGCAGAAGCCAGCAAAGCAAGAACGAGGAAGAGGAAGAGCAAAGGGCATCGGTATTGGCATCGTTGAAATTGAAACTCGTCTTTTATTTATTTATTTCTTTTCTTTTAGTTGTCATCGCTTCTTTAATACCTTTCTTACAACTTTGGATTCTGCACGTCTGACCTATACTCAATTTAATTTCCTTTTTCATTTATTTAGCCCCTGAGCCGTGGTGGTTCCGCTGCCATCGTCCCACGAAAGAACGCCTGTCACACCCAACAACAAAAGTACCAAAAGATCTCTCACAGTACCGTATCATCTCATGAAAGTCGGATTGGAACTAAAGGGAACCAAAGAGAAACTAAGGCAACCGAGCCAATAGAAGGGCAAGAAGACCGCAAACTCGCCACAGTTTAAACATATAAAGGGCGACGATTGGGCAGGTTTAAGAAAATCCTTACTAGCGCCATTCCGACTTTCATGAGATTCTACGGTATCTGTGGTTTGGATCCGGTACATGCATAGAGCATCCACTACCCACAATTACTTCAAAAACCAATGAAGGTGGTAGTAGGTGTGATGAACATGCAGCGAGAAAATAAATCAACACAGTTGGGGGAGAAAAAAGAAGGACTTTATTATGGATTACAGTGCATATTATTGTTACAGCTCTCGCTTCGAGGGTTCAAGGCTGGCCTATCCCACATTCAACCTTGTCAGGTGTGCGAGTAAACAAGTGGGCAATCATGTCACAAGGCGGACATTTCACTGTACGAATACTATGACTACCATTCAGCCGTAGCGCTGGCTGATGCCTTCTGTGCAAGGCAATCATTGCTCCACCCAATCCGGGGGGAACACAATAACCAGTCGCACCACACCGCTTTTATTCAGCTCTTTTCATGAAAATTGTATAACAGCCAACCTATTTCCCATCTCAATACCCCACCGTATTTATCGTTATTTCAGTATATTATATCTACATTCAACCAGCGATTAGGGCAGATTATCATCATGGATCACACAAAATACGCATCTCTCAGAGTAGGCGACGTGAATTCCAACATCGCCAACATAACAAATAGTTACAACACGATATCCAATGGGTCAGACGAGGATAGGCACATCATGCAGTGGCTCTCTCCACTGGAGCCTCAAAATCGGCATCATGGTGTACGGAGCGACCGGCTAGAAGGTGTGGGGGATTGGCTTTTGGAGACAAACGAGTTTCGGGAGTGGAGGAGTGGTGAGGGAGGAGCGGATAAAGCTGTCTTGTTTTGCCACGGGAATCCTGGAGTAGGCAAGACATTTCTCAAGTGTGTGATGAAGATTTCTCTAGAACTAAAAGCGGGCATCACTAACCACAATCAATATCAGTTCCTTGGTCATGGATAGACTGTACGATCGCGCTCCGGAAGATGAAATCACGGTGGCGGGAGTATACTGCGACTTCCGCGAACAGCAGGAGCAAACTACGGCCAACGTGATGGGGGCTATCTTAAAGCAACTGGTAGTTAAAAAGGGCCAAATTGTGGAATCTATACGCAACGAGTTTCAGAAGGCAAAGGATGACTGTGGCGGGCGACGCCCACAACTTTCTGATCATGTCAGAATGCTGAAGTCAACCATTGCAGCACTACCGCATGCATTGATCTGTATCGATGCTCTAGACGAGTTTACGTCTAAAAATCTACCGGAGCTTCTTTTATCGCTGCGAGAGATCATTCGGGAGATACCCAGTATCCGCGTGTTCCTCACCGGGAGGCCTCATGTCGAGGAGCAAATCACCCGATTTTTCGCCGAAGCAATTATGATACCTATTAGCCCTAATTCTAATGATATAGAGAAATATGTGGAGAAAAAGCTGGAGATGGATATGGAGCTGTACGCAATGAATGATACTCTGCGTGCGGATGTTGTACGGACTATTCGGGAAAAGATAGCCGAAACGTGAGTCACGCCAACCTCACTCCATAGCTTCACTACAGCTTTATTGATTAATGTTTGTGTGTAGTTTTATCCTAGTTTCACTCATCATCGACGCAATCCTGGCGGAGCCCACCATCTCGGACAGAAGAAAAAAACTGAACGAGATGACAACAGGCAAAGGCCTCGGGGATGCCTACGGGATAACTCTTGCGCGAATGAAGGCGCAGAGTGGGAGTAGACCCAGACTTGGATTGGAAGCTTTGATGTGGGTATCGAATGCCGAGCGACCCTTACAAGCCAGCGAGCTCTGCCATGCCTTGGCGGTAGAGATAGGATCTACAGATCTGGATTCCGATAAGGTTCCTGTGATACAAACACTCTTGGGATGTACGCTGGGTCTCCTCACATTTGAAAAAGCTTCATCCACCGTACGACTCGTCCACTACACTCTGCAGGAGTATCTTGTCAATAATTCGGCCCTTTTTCAGAGTCCTCACTCCATGATCGCCGAGGTTTGCCTCACATACCTCAATTTCCCACACATCATGCATCTTTCGCCGACACTTGACTCAGCCCCACCGGCAGCCCCTCTTCTAGATTATGCTTCTTGTTACTGGGGAAGTCATGCAAGAAAGGAGATGACCAAGAATGTAAATTTACTAGCAGTTAAAGTTCTGGGTGAATTCGATCAACACATATCCTCACAGCTGCTTTTACTGCTTTATAATAAAGAGAGGGGCTGGATTGACCCCAGATTTGATGGAAGTAATGGCCCTGAGGGATTTACCGGACTTCACGGAGCTGTTTATATTGGGATTTCCGAGATTGTTACTACTCTATTCGATATGAACAAATGGGGTGTTAATGCAACCGATTGTATGGGTATGACGGCGCTCATATGGGCAGTTAGAAGAGGCCATGGAGAGGTAGTGGAGATGCTTTTGGAAAGAAACGATGTCAATCCGGATACGGCAGACACTAGGGGTCGGACACCGCTCTCCTGGGCAGCTGGGGACGGGTATCTGGGAGCGGTAAAGATACTTTTGGAACGAAAGGATGTCAATCCAGATACGGCGGACACGGATGGTGGGACACCACTCTGGTGGGCAGCTGCGGCGGGGCACGAGGAAGTGGTAGAGACCCTTTTGGAGCGAAAGGATGTCAATCCGAATCTGGCAGACACTGATGGCCAGACACCGCTCTCCTGGGCAGCTATGAAGGGACATGTGGGAGCGGTAAAGATACTTTTGGAACGAAAGGATGTCAATCCAGATACGACGGACACGGATGGTGGGACACCGCTCTGGTGGGCAGCTGGTGCAGGATACGAAGGAGTGGTAAAGATCCTTTTGGAGCGAAAGGATGTCAATCCGGATACAGCAGACACCAAATATGGCCGGACACCGCTCTCGCGTGCTGCTCAAGAGGGGCATATAGCAGTCGTAAGCCTGCTTCTGGAACGAGAGGACCTCAATCCAAATCCAGCCGAGACTGATGATGGCCGGACGCCACTTATGTGGGCTGCAGAGGCTGGGCATGATAAAGTAGTAGAGACTCTTTTGGCACGTCAGGATCTTGATCTCCACACAGCGGACTTCAGCGGCGAAACAGCACTTTCACTAGCCACCTCGAAGGGGCATTCAGCAGTCGCCGAGTTACTCACGGAACATAATCGCTCCCTCACAAACACACCAGATATCGACGAAGCCCCAGAAGACCCCCTACCAGTGCAGTTAGACCTCCCTCAACCCTCCCCTCAACCGGCCCCCCCAAGTCCCCGTCTACCTACAGACTCTGACACCACTCCTCTTGATATTGATGACGCCCCTGAGTGCGCCTCGCCAGTACCACTCGACCTCCCGTCATCCGTGTCGTTAGATCTCCCTCAACCCACCCCTCAGCCGATCCCTCCAAGTTCCAGTCCACGTACAGACCCTGAAACCACTCCCCCTTATTCACGATTACCTTTGAGAACCTTATTTGGCTCCTGTATCTGTTGGAATAGACACAATTCCCGGCGATAGAGATATTTCGCCAGCGCAGGTGATATTCCATGACTCTTTCCCCGCGCTATGTGGATCATACCGGAGGTGCTTAGTAACTAGCTTGATGTTCACTTCTATTTTCTCCTCGGTTTCCGGAATACCGAGTCCTCGTTTATTTTCTCTTTTCTATCTTTTCCATCGCGTTTTTCCTTTTCCTTCGTTTCATGGTTGGCATGGGCTCGGGTTCTAGATTGATGGCCATCTTCCACTTTTCCCCCGCTCTACTCTCTGGGGTGTAGTATTATTTGCTTTTTCATGTTTCTTCTTTGCTTTTTTTTTTTTTTTTTTTTGTTGTTTGCAACAGTTTTTCCTTGTCAATCCTGCTTTATTATGATTCACCTGGTGGGGCTACATGTGGAGTGGGTATTGAAAAAACAGCTTTCACCGATATGGATATCAACAATTATTTATGAATCGGATAGTCCCCGGAGCGCAATATTGGGAGTCCCGTGGTCATCTATCATGTACAATTAATACCTTCCTATTTTTTATATTTTCATTTCTTGTTATAACTTCTACTTTAGAATGTTTTTCATCTCTTTCCCGTGTACACTACCTATATATAGCGTTTCGCTTTGCCCTTAGACAACATTTCTTTTCCCTCTCTTCCCTTGTCAGCTATCTTTGAGAATTGGATTGTATCATGATTGCCGGTCGCTTTAGAAATGATCATTTCACTACGCTAAAGATCTTTTCGGATACTTAGAACTCCTTAACTGTACCGAATCCTCCCCGGAGGTCTACCTACGAGACGTGAAATCGTCGCTACCCTTGTTCATTATGTAACTTTCGGATGAGCGCGACATAATAGTACGATCAATATCTAGTTTGCAATGTGCGAAGCTTTAGCTCTGAGTTGCTGATAATTCCATCACTTCCATGCAATAGGTGATCGATCTTATCGTGTTCGGAGGTGACCGGTGAAGGGGAAATGAAAAGAACAAAAATCATCAAAAGGGAATTCCTAGTCTCCAGTTTAGAGCTTCAAGAAAGCTCATAGTATATTACAATCCTAGTATCTTCGAGAGGAAAACTACAGCATTCGGCAGCCCCAATAGAGTCCTCTTTTTGGTCCTTGATCAGCTGCTCACACTCGACTCCGAAGCCGTTTCAGTTTCAGAGAAAGACCCACCTATTTCTTTCGGTTGTTAGTTATTGCTCTTTTAATGAGCTTGATTGTTCAGTCAGCATTCACAAGGAATGAATTCCGAGAGTCTTGCGCTTTCCCGGAGATGTCTTCACAGTTGCCATTATAGGTACCAATGGTCCGAATCCAGCCAGTAATAGTTAGCGCAAAAGATTCAAGAAATGAAAGAAATGATTTGATCCTGAATATTTCAAAAGATAAGCAATGAGAGAGCGGGGGGAATAGTGCTGTCCAGCCTTGTATACAGGCACCACGAGAAAGCACCAGGCACAATAATCATCATTTGAGGTGAAGCTGTTTTGCTCGTGTAGGGGGGATTTGTTCGCTCACATTTTGTAAAGCATCATACAAGCATCAAATGATAAGACAGCGCAATCCAGTCATTAGAAACCTTTCCTTTTCCTCTGCTTTCTTGTTTGGCCGATCGGGAACCTTTTTATCAAATCATTCCCAGGGATTGTGTTTTGTAATTCTTTGATCAAGTGAATTGTGGTGTATGATAGCTTACTTTCAATGATTAGTAAGGCATTTGGGGAACAGGGCTTGGGGCTTGAATTTCCAATGTAACCTTCCGTTCGACGATACGGTTTGTCGGCAGTTTTCTCGACGAGACTTATAGCTATAGTCCTCTTACCGGCTATAGATGCCTGCGGTAGGCCTCAGATAATTTATTCACTGCTTTGACACCTTCACCAATTCACTTCCGTTCACCGCAAAAACTTTCATTGTCCATTGCGATGTTGCTGGATATGATGAACATTCATAACAAGAGTATCAGGCACAGAACTGTGATAATGAGCGTAATCATAGAAATTAGGATTGTTTGGAAGTTGTGTCAACTTAGTGCTTGTGGTTTTCTAAGGGGTGGGTAAAATGCCCTCCATTATGAGGGTGGGGGTGAGCTAGTCCCCTTTAAAATTCTGTTTTTTTCTGGAGAAGAGAGATTTTGATTGACAGAAGTTGCTTTTCGTGGTTTTCTTGTGTTTATTTGCTATCTTGGAGTATCAGAGCTCTCGATACTAACGGATCCAGAGATCTCCGGCTGGTCGATAAAGCCTTGTGGAGACCTTCCAGTGGGTGGAATGATATCGAAACTGTGCAAACCAGGCACAACTAGATGGGATCAACCCTAACCCTAATCATTGCAGCAACTCGTTTGCTGTGTCAGCCTATGAATGTAGGCCAAATTGGAAAAATAGTGCGAAAGAAGAAGTAATTAACAAAGGAGATAATCTCTATTTTGCCGTATGCCGTGCCAGCTGCAATGGATGCTCGGTCTGGTGGGATGATTTCAACCACGTTGGTTATTATGATAGGGTTCATACCCGATCCTGGTAGTCAAGAGCGAAGTTTGATGTGTACTACTTTTGTGGGTTTGTAAAAACACGGAAATCGGCTTCTACCTTCAAGGTAAATAATCGAGTGAGAGGTGTGGGCATTGATGGTTACCATTTTTTAGGATGTCGGAAAAGACCTGTTTTGTGTGATTTTCGCCACTTTCCAAATTTGTTTGTGTAGCCAGTTATTCCTCCCAATACAACCCCATGCCACAAATCGACACAATGGAGGAGAGGTCGCATTTGAAATGGGATGCAGAAAATGGCTGGTTAAGTAAAGTAGGGTGACAAAAAAAACTCGGGCCATTGGCTGTTTTACACCAAAAACAGCCATCTTTATGGATCAACAGCTGAACAGCACCCCCGCAGATAATCCCAAAAAGCTCTGAACATCATGAGAATAACTATTTCCTTCTATGCTAGAAGCATCAATTACCTAAATCGATATTTGGTTATATTTGATGCAACGGCGCAGTAAGGTCAGAAAGTGACTTCTAATTTTGTATGGGTGTGCCACACAAAAAGTACTTGACAACCAAGTCCTGCTCACATTATTAGTGGTTTCTCAGCTCTCTTTTTCTTTTTACTTAATTTCTCTTATTGCAAACTGTTCTCAACATGCCCTCTGGCTTAATTATCAAAAAGGAACAGCTCTAAATTTGTTGAGGTTGAGAAAACAGCGGGTGAAGATGGCCCATTTTTGGTGTAAAAAGGGCATTGGCTCGAGTTTTTTGTCCTAGTACTGTAGTATACATTTCACCGTCCCAGATTTGTTAAAGTGAAACTTTTGAAGCCAGGGTGGTAGTGTTTGGATGAAGGAAGCAAAGACATTTTTATGATTAGTGGTAAAAGGTGAACTTGACCCCTCATGTAGTGTAACATGGAGCACACGGATCACTTTTGTTAGTAAAAATCGAATATCGTCATCAGCAGGTGGTTGCATAACATTCCAAGGCCGTGAAGGCTGTCGGAAAGGTCCAACATGCGTGAAATAACCTTTTTCTGTCTCCACCATTAGTGTGGCTCAACTCGAGCTAATTTACCAATTAAAGTGATAGGCTCGAGCCAGCTGGAGCCGCAGTTCGCCGCTAATCGCCATTCCTCACTCATTTTCAGATTTCTGCTGGTAGTGGCGAATGGATGAAGGAGAACATACAAAGTGGTAAGAAAGAACTCAATTATATTCGATAAGGCTCTTGGACAGTAGACTAAAGAGGGTAAAAATAAAAACGCGGTAACCGAAGGGATACTGGCCCACTCTCACCAGAGCACAACACAACAACTCAATTAAATGAGAATATTTCTCCTCACAAAGCCCCGGCCCTTCTCAACACAAGAGAGTTTACCATTTGTTTGCCAGTAAGCCTGTATGATAAGAACACTGATAGTGTATCGGTGGTCACATTCATCAACCATTTGGTCCTGAAAAGTGCGGCAACCCCTGTTCGTGGAAATCATGCTTGTAACTCCTAAGAGGTTCTGTGCTCTCACAACCCCCGTTGTGAAAGATTCACATCAAGTAACGTGAAAAGCCCTGACCATCTCCCGCCACATACTTAACTTAATACGATGGAAAAATGAAATGCTTTTTTTAAGAAATTCGGGTTTGGTTGTAGACCAAAGTCCTTATTGTATGAGCTTGTGACTGCCCAGCTGGTGAGACATGTAGCTCGTGTGGTTGGAGTGCAAAGCTACAGCCAAGTCTTTGGGCGGCTCGGCTTGTGACACAGGAAGCAGAAAACCCATCTCGCTCGAGCACAGCAAAATTGACTATCACTTGAAAACCAATGAACCCGCTAGTAAGTGTGATGGACATGCAGCGGTAAAAGAAATCAAGACAGTTGGGAGTAAAAAAAAGCTCTTTATTATGACCAAGGATGACAGTGTATATTACCGTATAGTTCCAACTGTCGCTTGGGGGTTCAAGGCTGGCCTATCATACCTTCAATCGCGTCGGGTGTGGGAGCGAACAGTGGGCAATCGTGTGACAAGGCGAACATTTCAGTTTAGGTTGACAAGTGTACGGATAATATACTCGTAGGATAAGTATGACTACCATTCAGCCGTAGCACTGGCCGACGCCTCCTGCGCACGGCAATCATTGCTCCACCCAATCTGGGGGGAACACAATAACCAGCCGCACCACCCCGCTTTTATTCAGCTCTTTTCGTGAAAATTGTATAACAGCCAACCTATTTCCCATCTCGATACCCCACCGTATTTATCGTTATTTGAGTATACTATATCTACATTCAACCAGCGATTCGGGCAGATTATCATCATGGATCACAAAAAATACGCATCTCTCAGAGTAGGCGACCGGAATTCCAACGTCGGCAACACAACAAATAGTTACAACACGACGATATTCAATGGGTCAGATGAGGATAGGCACATCATGCAGTGGCTCTCTCCACTGGAGCCTCAAAATCGGCATAATGGTGTACGGAGCGACCGGCTAGAAGGTGTGGGAAATTGGCTTTTGGAGACAAACGAGTTTCGGGAGTGGAGGAGTGGTGAGGGAGGAGTGGATAAGGCTGTCTTGTTTTGCCACGGGAATCCGGGAGTAGGCAAGACATTCCTCAAGTGCGTGATGAAGATTTCTCTAGAACTAAAAGCGGGCATTGCTAACCACAATCAATATCAGTTCCTTGGTCATGGATGAACTGTACGATCGCGCTCCGGAAGAAGAAATCACGGTGGCGGGAGTATACTGCGACTTCCGCGAACAGCAGGAGCAAACTACGGCCAACGTGATGGGGGCTATCTTAAAGCAACTGGTGGTTAAAAAGGGCCAAATTGTGGAATCTATACGCAATGAGTTTCAGAAGGCAAAGGATGACTGTGGCGGGCGACGCCCACAACTTCCTGATCAGGTCCGAATGCTGAAGTCAACTATTGCGGCACTACCGCGTGTATTGATCTGTATCGATGCTCTAGACGAGTTTACGTCTAAACATCTACCGGAGCTTCTTGTATCGCTGAGAGAGATCATTCGGGAGATACCGAGTGTGCGAGTATTCCTCACTGGGAGGCCTCATGTCGAGCGGCAAATAACGCGACTTATCGAGAAGGCGGTTACAATACCCATTAGTCCGGACGCTGATGACATCCAGAAATACGTGGAAAAAAAGCTGGAGTTGGACATTGAGCCTGAGGCAATGAACAATGCACTAAAGGCAGATATTGTCATGACTATCCAGGAAAGGATAGCCGAAACGTGAGTCAACAACCTCTTTCGGTATCTTCGACGCCTCCCGCATCCCAACTAACCGTTTTTTTGTGTAGTTTCCTCCTTGTTTCGCTCATCATAGACGCAATCCTGGCGGAAGTGACTATCTCGCACAGAAGGGAAAAGCTGAAGGAGATGACACAAGGCAAAGGTTTGGACGATGCCTACACGATAACCCTTGCACGAATGAAGGCGCAGAGCGGGAGCCGACCCAGACTTGGACTGGAAACCCTGATGTGGATATCGAATGCCGAACGGCCCTTACAAGCCGACGAGCTTTGCCATGCTTTAGGTGTCAAGATAGGATCCACAGAGCTAGATCATGAGAACATTCCCACGATACAAGCGCTCTTGGGATGCTCTCTAGGGCTTATCACCCTTGAGAAATCCTCCTCCACGGTTCGATTAGTGCACTACACTCTGCAAGAGTATCTGATCAATAATGCGACCCTTTTCCCGAGTCCCCACTCTATGATCGCAGAGGCTTGCCTTACCTACCTACATTATCGAAGCATCCGGGATCTTTCGCCAACACTTGCCTCAGCCCCACCGACAGCTCCCCTTGTACGGTATGCTTCTTGTTATTGGGGAATTCATGCAAGAAGGAAAATGACAAAGAATATAAAATTACTAGCAATTGGACTTCTCGATAACTTCGATCAACACATATCCTCTCAGCTACTTTTTCAGCTCTGTAACTTTGAGGACCTAACTGACTCGGTATTTGGTGGGGGCAATGGCCCTAATGGATTTACTGGACT
Organism: Choiromyces venosus 120613-1; assembly: GCA_003788595.2. Taxonomy (NCBI): domain Eukaryota; kingdom Fungi; phylum Ascomycota; class Pezizomycetes; order Pezizales; family Tuberaceae; genus Choiromyces; species Choiromyces venosus. The sequence continues at coordinate 188,345 of ML120477.1, read as the reverse complement.
TCACGGAGCAGCATCTATTGGGATCTCCGAGATTGTAACTGCGCTGTTGGATACGAACAAATGGGATGTTAATGGAACCGATTGTATGGGTATGACGGCACTCATATGGGCAGTTAGAAGAGGCCATGAGGAGGTAGTGAAGATCCTTTTGGGGCGAGATAATGTCAATCCGGATACGGCAGACACTGAGGGCCGGACACCGCTCTCCTGGGCAGCTGCGAAGGGGCGTGAGGATGTGGTAAAGATTCTTTTGGAACGAAAGGATGTCAATCCGGATACGGCAGACACTGAGGGCCGGACACCGCTCTCCTGGGCAGCTGACAAGGGGTATCCGGGGGTGGTAAAGATACTTTTGGAACGAAAGGATGTCAATCCGGATACGGTAGACAGTGGTGGTTGGACATCGCTCGCCTTGGCAGCTGCGAAGGGGCGTGAGGATGTGGTAAAGATGCTTTTGGAACGAAAGGATGTCAATCCGGATACGGCAGACACTGAGGGCCGGACACCGCTCTCCTGGGCAGCTGACAAGGGGTATCCGGGGGTGGTAAAGATACTTTTGGAACGAAAGGATGTCAATCCGGATACGGCAGACAGTGGTGGTTGGACACCGCTCGCCTGGGCAGCTGCGAGGGGGCGTGAGGATGTGGTAAGTATCCTTTTGGAACGAAAGGATGTCAATCCGGATACGGCAGACACTAAGGGCCGGACCCCGCTCTCCTGGGCAGCTGAGTAGGGGTATCCGGGGGTGGTAAAGATACTTTTGGAACGAAAGGATGTCAATCCGGATACGGCAGACAGTGGTGGTTGGACACCGCTCGCCTTGGCAGCTGCGAGGGGGCGTGAGGATGTGGTAAAGATCCTTTTGGAACGAAAGGATGTCAATCCGGATACGGCAGACACTAAGGGCCGGACCCCGCTCTCCTGGGCAGCTGACAAGGGGTATCCGGGGGTGGTAAAGATACTTTTGGAACGAAAGGATGTCAATCCGGATACGGCAGACAGTGGTGGTTGGACACCGCTCGCCTGGGCAGCTGCGAGGGGGCGTGAGGATGTGGTAAAGATCCTTTTGGAACGAAAGGATGTCAATCCGGATACGGCAGACACTGAGGGCCGGACCCCGCTCTCCTGGGCAGCTGACAAGGGGTATCCGGGGGTGGTAAAGATACTTTTGGAACGAAAGGATGTCAATCCGGATACGGTAGACAGTGGTGGTTGGACATCGCTCGCCTGGGCAGCTGCGAGGGGGCGTGAGGATGTGGTAAGTATCCTTTTGGAACGAAAGGATGTCAATCCGGATACGGCAGACACTAAGGGCCGGACCCCGCTCTCCTGGGCAGCTGACAAGGGGTATCCGGGGGTGGTAAAGATACTTTTGGAACGAAAGGGTGTCAATCCGGATACGGCAGACAGTGGTGGTTGGACACCGCTCGCTTGGGCAGCTGCTAAGGGGCGTGAGGATGTGGTAAAGATACTTTTGGAACGAAAGGATGTCAATCCGGATTCGGCAGACACTGAGGGCCGGACACCGCTTATGTGGGCTGCAGAGTCCGGAAATGAGCAAATAGAAGAGATGCTTTCAGTACGTGAGGATCTTAATCCCCGCACAACAGACTTCAACGGCGAAATAGCACCTTCACCAGCCACCTCGAAGGGGCATCCAGCAGCCGTCAAGCTACCCACAGAACATAATCAATCCCTCACCAAGACATCAGATATCGACGAAGTCCCCGGACTCCCCTCATCAGAGCCTTCCGATCTCCCTTCACCAGAACCGTTGGACCTCCCTCAAACCACATCTCAGCCGGTCCTCTCAAGTTCCCATCCAGCCACAGATCCTCACTCCTGTTCTCCTGATCCCCCACCACCCCTCCACAATGTATTCCGCCATTGTATCAATGTTACCTGCTTTACCCTCATCCTCTATCTTCTTTTCTTGATAACTCCATCATGGCCAACCATGTCACTTTCATTCGATAGATGGTTAGCCCTTGCGAACTGGGTATGGACACAACTTTCGCGGCTCTAGGGATCAACGAGAAATGATTCCTAAGTCAATGGAATCTAGTACTGAGAGTCCAGCCATGATCTCTTGAGCTTAATTTATTTGCATTCATTTTGTAGATTTATATTTCTCGTTTTCTTTGCTTCTTCGGATTCTTTTTTGTCTCTTTTCCCTGTACACTACCTATAAAGATTTTTTACTACTAGATGTCATGTTTCCCTCTCTTCTCTTATCAGCTATCTTTTAGAATTGGATTGTATCATAGGCCTTGAGCTTTTTTAGAAATGTACATTTCACAGTACCAAGATGGTTTTCCCTGGATAAACTAAACAGGACTTGTTCCTGATACTGAATTCGGCCCGCGATGATATCGTCGTTACCCTCGTTAATTATGTAGCTTTCTGATGAGCGCGACATAATAATAATGGAACCAATATCTAATCTGCAATGCGAGAAGCTTTAACTCGGAGTTTTCGATAATTTTCAATTTTTTTCCATGCAATAGAGGATCAATGTTATCATGTTCGCAGGTGACCGGTGAAGGGAAAAAAAAAGAAAAGAACTAAAAAAAGTCACAAGGTGATTTGCCGTTCTCGGATAATATCCTCTACAAAGCTCATCCATGGCACATTTCAAATCTACTATCTTCGCAAGGAAAGCTACAGCATTCAGCAGCCTACAGAGAGTTTTCTTCGTTGATTCTTGCTCACCTGCGCACACTCGGTTCTCCGAGCCCCGCCGGTTTCGGAGGAATTCTCTCCTAGCTCTGTCTCATTTTAGTTGGTTTTCGTTTAATCGGCTTTACTTTTTTAGTTAACATTCACAAATAATATCTCCCGGGTCTTACACTTTCTCAGAGATGTCCTCCCGGATGTAGATATAGGTACAGTACAAATTGTCCCAGCACCGCATGGAATCGAGCTGTCACGAAAGACTCGGGGGAATAAACGTTCAATCCGTAACAATATTTTAAAAGAGAGAGTATAAGAAGGAAGCAATCATGCCGCTGTCCGCACTTGTATATCCACAGTAGGAGAACGTGGCAGGCGCGGGGGGTATAACAGGAGGTGAAGCTGTTTTGCTCATCTAAGGCGATTCGTTCGCCGGCATTTTGAAAAGTATCATACAACCAACGGGTGAAAAGCAAGTGCCCAGATCCAATCTTTAGAAACCTTTCCTTTCCACCCCGCCTTCTATAATCGAGTGACAGGTGAGGGAATTGATGGTTGCTATGTAGATGTCGGAAATACCTGCCTAAGTTAGCATGAATTTCGCCAATTTCCAAATGTATCTGTTCAGCCAGGTCTTCCTTCGAATGCCCTCTCGTATTGTATAACCACAGCCTGAGGGGTTTGGGGACATCCAAGATAACACACATCCGGGCCATTTTGACCTGGCTCTGGTGGAGTCTATTTCAACACAATTAGCCACACTGACAATCCGCAGTATCCCGCTCAGTTCGCTCAGGCTGGGAAGCCGGAATAACTTTCGCAGTGCGTAGGATGGGTAGAACTGTCGGAGGTTGCATACTAGACCATGCACCGCCGCATGGATGGGTCGCCGGAGAAAAAAGACTCAATGGAGGAGAGGTGGCATTTGAAATGGGATGCAGAAATGACGGATTAAGTAATATGCATTTTACCATCCTAGATTTGTTAGAGTTTTGTGAAAGTTTTGAAGCTATGGTGGAAGTGCCTGAATAAAGTAAGAATATTTTTATGTTCAGTGGGAAGGTGAATTTGACGTGACCCCTTACCTGGTGTAAGAAGGGGCGCAAATATCTCTTTAGTTGTTGGTAAATCGAATATCGTCATCAAACAAGAGGCTGCGTAGCATTCCGAGACCTTGAAGGCTGTCGGAAAGGTCCAACATGTGTGAAATAACCTTTTCTTTCTCCACCGTTGGTGTGGCCTAACTCGAGCTTATTTGCTAATTGAAGTGATAGACTTGAGCCGGCCATTACGCCTGTCGAAAACAATACGAGCCAGCCGGAGACGGGGTTCACCGCTGATCATTGTTTCTCACTTGTTTTAAGTTTTCTGTTAGTAGTTGCGGATGGATGAAGGAGAGTATACAAAGTGGTAAGAAAGAACTCGACTATATTCAATAAGGCTCCTGGACATTAAAAAATAAAAATAAAAAGGTAGTAACCGAAAAGATACTGGCCCACTCTCACTAGAACACAACAGAACAACTCAAAAAATGACAATTTCTCTCCTCACAAGGCCCTGGCCCTTCTCAACACAAGAGAGTTTACCATTTATTTGCTGGTAAGCTTGTATGGTGAGAATATAGATAGTACCTCGGTGATCACATTCATCAACCATTTGGTCCTGAAAAGTGCGGCAACTCCTCTTTGTGAAAACCATGCTTGTAACTTCTATAAGGTTCCGAGCTCTCACGACCTACCGTCATTGTGAAAGATTCACATCAGGTAACACGAAAAGCCCTGACCATCTTCCGTCACATACTTAACTTGATACGATGGGAAATCAAAATGCTTTTTTTATTATTACTAGATTCGGGCTTGCCTGTCGTCCGGGTAGCACCGTAGAAACTGATGAAATTTGCTATCCCCGGACCAGGATGTCTTAATTCCGGCCCAGTTAGATACTGTCAAGGGAAAAATCTGTTTTTGCATTTTTAATCATGCTATTTGTATTTGTATCCCGTAAACAACAACTACGCTAATACTAAAGAACCGCCTAAAAGGCATATGTCTTACGGCATGTCCTTCACCGACAGCCAACAGCCTCCAACCCGCCTTAAGCCTAACTAAAATATAAAACCAAAAACAAAACCAAAAAACAAAACCAAAAAAAAAAAACCAAAAAAAAACAAAAACAAAACAAAACAAACTAAAACAAAACATCAATCACACCCTGAGGAGCTCACCGGCGCTCGTTCCACCAGGGAACCTGGGAGTAATGCGTCTTCTCCCCCCATAACAATCATATCAGGGAGGGGTTCCAAACCACCATCCTCCCGTGAAAAACTATGCTCCAACAACTTCATATCCCGAATATACTCAGTTTTCCAAACCTCAAAACATTCTGCTGTACATTCTACATGTGTAGATAACCTGTTTGCCAAAGCAAATTCAGCACCACAAACACAAACAACTATTCCCACCGGAATATAATGCAAAACTGCTAAAATAACATCCTCATCTGACAAATAAGGAAATCCCCTCCACAACTTAAGTCTCTCATGTCCCCTCCAAACCTTGGCACAATGATCTGACTCTTTCAAGTGTTTAATCATACACTTCCTTAACCATGTCGCATTAACATCCTTCTTTTTACACACAACAGTGTGGCAGACGTAACAGGGGCCATCCCAGTCCATCGGTAAATAATCAAAGGGCTCCCTTCTCTTGGGGACAATTTTCCTACATCGGTGATCACCCATAACTACCTTAGAGCAATTGGGGCACATCTTGTGTGGCCGTATAGTAGTTGCCGGGACCAGTGTTGAATCTTGGGGAGCAGGGCAATCAATGGGCTCCCCGGAGGGGTTACCACCAACGATCTGAATGGTACCAAGTGACGGTTTCTGGGCCTGGATAAAATAACCTAAAAAGTCATATGACCACCACCAGTCAGCCCAAAGGGGGAGGGACTTATCATCAAACAACATTTTTCTTTCTGGTCTCCCATCGGCAAATCTGGGGCAATATACCAGATGAAAGCGCATATCATGTCCAGTACAATTGTCGTGATCCCTAATGTCGGTGCCAGATCTAATCCGAACTAGCGTATACAAATCCAGATGTGATAGTCCTCTCAAGTGTCGAGGTTTCCTGGGTGTCCTTTCATAGTACCCATGGCCTTGGGCCTTGTGCCACTTCATCCAGTTGGAGCGTCTCACTTCCCTAGCAATCATGTCATTCCTGATACCGAACGTGATACCATCAACATGCACCGGGTTATGAGCTGTCTTCGCAATTCTCTTGGCCTCCTTGTCGACATAAACGTTCCCGGGAATACCAACATGACCAGGAATTCATCCAATAAAGACAGAGCCTAAACAGTTAAGCACATCTGCAAACAGATGGAGGACACTCGATTGTGGTCCTGAAGAGGGTAGTGAACCGAGCAGTTGAATAGCAGGTTGACAATCCGAAAATAAAAGTACCTGACATTGGTCAGGGACATCAGCGAGGGCACAGTACATTGCATAAAATTCACATTCAAATGCCAACCAGTCAGGGGGTAAGGATTGCCCAATGGCCCCAGTCGACAAGCTGCATTCGTAAAGCATCCAGGCTGCACCGGAGTGACCGTCCCCATGCGAACTGTCAGTGTATATGACATGAATGTCATCATCGATAGATAAGTCAAAGGCCTCGTTGTACCAAGCAATACTCGTTGCTTGGTCATCATGAATCATGATTGTTGGTAGGTTATTTGTTGATTTATCAGTCGAGAGCCTAGGGATCTCATAACTATCAAATTCTCAGTCATTCCTAATGTCCCCGAACCATGGAAGAAAACTACAATAATTGTAAACAACCATCCTGGCAAAGCATCTCCGTTGCAAATAACGACCTTGTAAATGCACAGGTGGAGTTCCCATCTCTGCCAACAAAACATTATTAGCTAGTTTGATGGGCATGCGGAACAAGTGTCTGAGTGCATCATTAACATGGATCTGTATCCGAGTAATATAGTCCTTGTAGTCCGTCACCTATTCTAGCCCATAGTAGACCATTGGCAGATAGGCTCCCTGAAATAGTCTAAACGTTTCCCATGCACCAATACCTCCAGAGTTCCCAAACTGTCTGGAGATGGCAGATATACGATTGCAAAGTTGAATTCCCCTCACTAACCAGTAGTTAAAGTGGGCTGACCAGTTGAGGGCTGTATTAAACCTATATCCAAGAATGCGTAGATCGATAGACAGCTTGAGGCAAGGTCCCATCAAAGTCATAGCATCCCAAGGTGCATCTCCAAATCCAATCCATTCAGTCTTAAGAGGAGCAAATCCCATGTATCTCCCTTGGGCAACTCTGCAACAATCTTCAAAAACATCAGATGCCTACCCCATAGCACTAGACCTGGATGTCGGGGCCACAGCTATCACAACATCGTCCACATATGAAACCACAATCGACCTTACAGAGGGCCTATAGCATAGTCTAGGCCTCATAATATCCGCAATATATGCCTCAAATAAAAAGGGGGAGAGAGGGGATCCCTGGGGAATCCCTGTGGTGATGTGAAATGTCCGACTTATTCGTCCGTTAAATCTCAGCCTAATACGCCTACCATCGCACCACTGATGGATCCACAGGTTAAGGTAAACAGGGCACCCTCGGGCCATCAAAAAGGAAGAAAGAGAATCCAAGTCAATTTTATTGAATCCTCCCTCGACGTCCATCGAGACAAGTAACTTATGCATGTGATTATTATGCCTCAAAAACTCCAGCACAACCGCCATAGCATCGTGGCAACCCCTCGCCTTCTGGCTCCCAAATTGAGTATCTTCCAAATTGAGTTCAAGCTCCAACTGTCCGAGAACTAGTCTTTCTATCACCTTGGCAAATGTAGGCAGTAGAGTGATCATCCTCCACAACTTGGCTATACGATATGTTGGTTTGTCAGCTTTAGGTATAAGAACAACTTCACCGAAATAAAATCTTGCATCATCATTAACAAGGGCATGTCCAACCATTCTTCTGAAAAATTCAGGGTTCCTGTTGTGAAGGTATCTAAGAAATGAATAAGGGATCATGTTGATGCCTGGTGAAGTACTATCAAGGGATCTCTTAAGGGCCCTAGTAATTTCTGTAGAATTCACGTCCAAAAATTCGATGGGGTGAGGCTCCCAAGCCAGGAGAGGGGGATCGCAGGGGGCTAGCTGAGTGATGATCAGGTTCGACATTCCTTTGTGAGTAACCACCCTTGAGTCACCGTCAAGTAATGTCAGTATCGTTCTTCTCAATTCTAGCTTGTCAATGGCATGGAAAATATCCCGGTCCTTAAGAACAGACAACCTGGACATAATATAGTCATTCCTGGCTGAAACAAGAGCATTCCGGTAAACATTCCTAGTGAGTCTGTAGTCATCAAGCCTGTCTCTCCCCAGTGATCGTAACAACCATACATCTTTCTTCATAGCATGTAAAGCAGGCATCCACCAACCAGTGGGTGACTTCCTCATCTTTCCCCTGGGCAAGCGGTCTACAAAGTCATTGATCTTAGACCAAGCATTGGCCACCGATGAAGCAGACATATCGTTTACCAGGGCGTCAACTTGGGAATAATCCAACCTATTCCACGAGACACGGGTAGGAGTTATATTGCTGCAAGGTCATCCCTGAAATGCGAGCAATTGGCCTAAATGTTCCAGACCGCATCTATCCACATATCGGTGCCGAGGTGGTTCATGTCGAAACAGGCATAAATCAATAACTGAAATACCCGAGAACGTTGGTCCAGTAGCCTCACATACACCCATACCTTCCCTGGTGATGAAGTCGTAGAGCGAACTACCACCAGAGTTAATCAAAGTGGTACCAGAACCTTTCTTCCAAGTGGAATGATGTGCATTAAAATCCCCAACCAAAATATCAGCTTCCACAAGTTTGTCCAACACACCGTCCATGTCAGTCCTAGTAGCCTTAGGAGCAACATAAACACCTGCCAGTTTAGTAATACCACCATCAATCTTCCCAAACTCCATCAAACAACTCATATCATCATGACTAGCCACCACAAACAATCCAACTAACTCACAACGAACATAAACAGCAATACCAGATCCTTCAACAAATGAAACCAAATCATAACCCCTTTCCTCATGAGGCAACAAACAACCATTCCTCCTAATAGGAGGTTCAATAACAAAAAACACATCAACATAAGAAAATAACTCAAACATAAGAGACCTATTCCCGCCACTCCTCCCTACGTTTTGTACCAAAACCTTAAAATACATTAAATAATAGAGTTGGAACGAGGCCGCAGAGCGGACTTCATGGCTGCTGCCTCAGCAGCAATCTTCTCGTCAATAACATTCTCAGTCTGAGCCTGACGTGGGTCCGGGAACACCTTCCGGATGGAACCATCAGTTACACCCCGGGGACTCGTCTCATCAGAAACCATCTTGTCTGGGCGGGGTGGGGAGGAGGTAGGGGAGGAGACCCTGAGATCAGGGCAGGAAGGATCACCAGTCAAATGTCCTACACGAGAGCATAGGCGGCATTCAAGTTTAACATGCGTGCAAAGAGAGCCGGTAGCAGCCGAACAGTTGCGGACTGGGCAGGAGTGTTGTTTAGAGTGATGACCCCCATGACAGAATTTGCAGGCAACAGGTGCACGGCACATGACCGCCACATGACCATGACGGAGGCAACGGTCGCAAATCGAAGTGGCCTTAAGCTCAGCCCAGATCCTCACAGGGCGTCGATGACTGTAAACCATGATCGATCCGTGGTCAAGAGAGGCGCGGACCTCAGGAGAAAAATCAACAACAAACACAACAGATCCCTGGTTGTGTTTGTATTGTTTATGTCCAACAAGCGAACCAATCCAATGAGGTCGACCCACAACATGTACCCCTGGGTTAGTAACTTCTAAATCCCGAATCAGATCATCGAAGGAGTTGTCATTCTGCCAATCGGCAACCTCCCATGACCTACGAACACCAGCAGGGGAGAGGGGAAGCTGAGAGATTAGGATCTTAATCTTCTTGGTATCCTGGCAAAACGAAAAGCCATTGAGACCAAGCCCCATCGCGGCAACCTCAAGGTGTGGAACAAGTTCCCAGATGCTAGCACTAGAGTGTTGGACCAAGTCCAAAAATAAATCACCAGTGGTGCGGTGTGCAACACAAGATCCGAACCGAGCATCCGAGCCTCGAGCAACAAAGACCTTGTTAAGAGCTGTCTTAACCATCTCGGTGTTTACACCAGCAGGTAGGAGAACCTTAGAACCGCGTTTCTCGAAGCGAATAGACACATGGCGCTCACGGGCAGTAATAGATGGACCAGGTCGAGGAGGAGAACGGCGACCTCGGCGGGGAGAAACGATCGAGAATGTTTTGTCTTCCGAGGAGGTAGCAGCCACGGCGGACCAAGAGCTCGAAACCGGAGCGACTGGAGGAATGTCAGAGGGTCCGGCCACCGGGCGGGTGGGAACAACTGCCACAGGCCAGACAGGAGGAGGAGGAGCGGACTTAGTGGGAGCCGGCCGGGGGGCAGCGGAGGAGGAGGGAGCAGCAGGAACAGCAGCAGGAACAGCAGGAGGTACATCGACGGCCTTCCCTTTGCCCTTGTCCTTCCAAGAAATAGCCCTAGCGATAGGCCTCTTAGTTGCCATGGCATCAACACGGGCCGGAGTAAATTCCTTAAGCTTGGCCAGAGTCTCGTTAAATGTCTCGGCCTGGGCAGTCCGATCATTCTCCAAGTCCAATACACGCCGACTAAGAAGATCAACCTCAATCAACAAATCGTCAATCATATGCAAGCATTTCTTAATCTTGGAATCCACATCATCTGAGCTGCCAGATCCATCAGAATCATCCATGCTATCATCAGAGCAAACAGAACCAGCAGCACCAGCACCCTGACCAGATGTCAAAGCCATCTGTGCCGCATCTCCAACATCCCCACCATCACAAACCATTGTAGAAGGTAATACTGGCATAGAACCGTAATCCGTAGCAGTCGATTCAACCAAGTCCACCACATCATCAACATGTGGGGGTGAAGAAGCATGTACACTGTCCCCCAACCCATCTTTTTCTGTAGTCAACCCAGCACCCAGGGACATCGCAGTATCCTTAGGAGCAGGGGCAGGGGTACGGCTCCGCAAAAGGTCCTTAGCTCCAGACCGTGTCATAGGGCTCGCATTGAACAGGCCGATCGGAGTAGAACGACCAGGATGGTAGTCTCCATCGGAAGAGCGGTCCAAAGTAAACTTGTCATAAAGGGCACGTTCAGAGGAGGGGAGATCATGAATAGGTGAAGGTGTCGTACGACCAGCCTTAACCACCACAGTAGCAGGGGAAGCAGCAAACAGGGCGTAAGTGTCGAGGTGTTCCCCAACGAGAGAACCAGTACCCTGAGTAGGGGTAAAAAGCGAGGAAGGCACAAAGGAAGACTCAGCAGGAGTATGGTGCCGCACAAAAAGTCCAAAAGTGTCGTCACGAAGCACGTGACAATCAGTGCAGCCCTGGTTGGCAAGCACACCGTTAACAATCATCTCAAACTTGGAGGTAAGAGAGAAACCAAATTTAGCGACCGAGGAAACGAGCATTTCAGCAGCATCAGGGGAGGAGTTAGGACACCCATCACGATGTCTAACATTGACCGGAAGGTCAGAGGGAGGAAATCGATAAGAAGACACCGTCATGGGGATGAGTGCCTGGGTAGGCGAAGGGGAATCCATAATAGCATGGGCACAGCCCAGTAAATAGATGAAATAAAATGCAATGTCTGTAGCAAAGTCAAAGTGAAGCTATCGCGGGATAAAACAAATCGTTATGATTGGATAAAGGGTAAAGGTATGGGGTGGATAATCATGCGGTGGTTAGTTTGCTGGAACCGAATCATTGTTTGTGAAGGAACTCTATTTAGCTAGAAATGGGGGGGGGGATTACGCGGCCTATGTACATAGACTGGGGATGCGTCATCATTTGTTTGCTAGTTTGTTTGTTAGCTTACGCGGCCTATGAGGACAGGCCTATATAAGGGGCTTATCCCCACACCTCCCTTAGAAACAGGAGGAACAAGGACGAAGAACGAGAACAGGAAAGTTGTATTTAGAGGAATTCAGCATAGATAGTTGGACAACTGGGATCAGTTGGACTTTCTTTGGCTTGGATTGATTTTTCTTTTCAGGTTTGATTGTGGTTTTCAGACTTGTTGTTAGGAGATTAGTTTCTACGGAATTGATTGATGCTTGGCTGTTTTCTTTTACATTGAGCGAACCTGTTTACCGTGGGCATTTTTTGTTTGGTTGTTGTTAGTGATCGAGAAGCCAGACCTGACCGATCCTTTTGTTCTCATTTGGTGCTCTGAACCTGACCCGTCGAGAAATTTGTTTTTTCATTTGGTGCTCTGAAACGGATAGCCGACAATTCGTTTTTTCAATACCGTACTGTTCGAGATTTTGGCGTAAACAATGGATTGTGATTGACTGGTGCTCGTTGATATAAATTGGCCTATCTATGAGAAACGCTGGCGGAGGTGAAATTCCACTGTCTAACTGGAGCGAAATTAACACATCCTGGTCCGGGGATAGCGAATTTCATCAATTTCTACGGCAGGCTAACGTCCTTATTGTACGACCTTGTGGCTGCCTAGGCGGTGAGACATGAGGCTCATGTAGGTGGGGCGCGAATCTCCAGTCAGGTCTTCGGGCGGCTCGGCTTGTGACACGAGCCGTAGAAAAACTATCTCACTTGGAGCGAACAAGTTCGACTGTCAAAAATAAGCTTTTAAAAGCCCCGGGCAAGGATATTACCAAGTAGCTACAGCCAGCAAGAAACTAGTGGTGGCTTTAACTTCGGTTGTGGAAGTGTGAATTAACCCAGTGCTCAATTGTTGAAGGGCAATGCAACGACTCATCCGTGAGTAATTACGATCCAATCAAGTACTGTACCGCTATGTTGGAAAAGTGAGGTACAAGGTACAGGCATAAAAAAGCGGTACTGAAAAAACGAATTTGTCGACTATCCCTTTCAGAGCACCAAATGAGAAAACGAATTGTCGACAAGTCAGGTTCAGAGCACCAAATGAAAAACAACAAGATAGGTCAGGTCTGGCTTCTTGGTCACTAACAACAACCAAACAAAAATGCCCACGGTAAACAGGTTCGCTCAATGTAAAAGAAAACAGCCAAGCATCAATCAATTCTGTAGAAACTAATCTCCTAACAACAAGTCCGAAAACCACAATCAAACCCGAAAAGAAAAATCAATCCAAGCCAAAGAAAGTCCAACTGATCCCAGTTGTCCAACTATCTATGCTGAATTCCTCTAAATACAACTTTCCTGTTGCGTTCCTGAACCTCTTCCGTGGGGTTCCTCCTGTTTTTTCTAAGTGAGGTGTGGGGATAAGCCCCTTATATAGGCCTGTCCTCATAGGCCGCGTAAGCTAACAAACAAACTAGCAAACAAACGATGACGCGTCCCCAGTCTATGTACATAGGCTGCGTAATCCCTCCAATTTCTAGCTAAATAGAGTTCCTTCACAAATAATGATTCGATTCAAGCAAACTAACTACTGCGTGATTAAAAATGCAAAATCAGATTTTCCCCTTGACAGTACGGAGCAGGGGCGTTGATGTTAGCTTTGTTGAGACTTAGCGGTTCGGCACGGGCGAGAAGAGCGTAGTAGGGCTTAAAAATATGGTTCGCAAAGTAAAAAAATATAGAAGAGAGAAGGGGTGTCAACTATTATTGTGATGAGAAAAGATAAATAGAGGACAGAAGAAGAGAAAGATAACCTTTGACCATACTATCAAAACACTCATCAATACACAACCATGGTCCCAGTTACTTGTAGCCTTAGCCGTGCTTCTGCAGCAACCTCTCCTCCTCCACCACACCCACTTATCTCATTTTTTCATCATTTTCTCAATTTTCTTTTCCCATAAAACAACATTTCTTTAAGTTTAAGCAATTGAAATCAGTACTTTTCAGTACCTTTGGTTACTTTTTACCTCTGTGAAATACCTTCATCCCATGTATCTCCGTACCAATTATCTGTAGGAAATACTTGTTTACCGTACCACTATTTTATCCCTGACCCTTGTACCCCATTCCACGGCTATCAGAATATAGGTCAGGGCATGAGGGTAGGTTCCAGAATACAAACTATCATATGATAGTAGGGATTCTTGCTTTTGACAAGTTGACCAGTTTTCGTCACTCGATTTTTCTAGCAAAACAGATAGTAGATCGGGCGATTATTGAGCGAAGCGATGTCATGCATTATACGGTACAGTGCATGGACTAAGTGATAAAGTTTGTGCCCCATGATGGACTATCACTACCGATTAGATTCGAGCAAGCATTAATAGACCTATAAGAATTGATTTACTGGTATTTGTTACAAGGCTGGTTTTCCTTTGACTATAATGATGGTTTTCGGTTGGCCAAATGCAATTAAAACGGTATCTTTGGCTATCGGTATCCGGTACATGCGTAGGTCACCGACTACCCACAATCACTTCAAGAACCAATAATGAACGCGGTAGTAAGTGTGATGGACATGCAGCGATAAAATATATCAAGACAGTTGGGAATACTTTATTATGATCAAGGATCACAGTGCATATTATAGTTCCAACTCTCGCTTCGGGGACTCAAGGCTGGCCTATCCGACCTTCAATCGCGTCGGGTGTGGGGGTAAACAAGTGGACGATCGTGTTACAAGGCGGGCATTTCAGCTTAGTTTTGACAAGTGGAGAGGGGGTTAAGGGTAAATGAGGCGAACTGGTTCTCATTGGCTCCTGGGTCACTCGGCCGATGAGAGAGTAGAATTTCAGGAAATTTCCATGGTTACACTCGACCGGTTAAACTCGGGTTCGCCCCACTTTGTTTTTTGTTTTTTTTTCTTTTCCAAACACTTCGGTTTTATACTGACTACTCGTAATTTTCTGACGTTTGTGAACACAACTGCTATTGCATAACCACCAAAATATTGAGGCTCCGGCCGATTTTCTGCCCATATGCAATAGCAGTTGTAGGGTTCGCCTCACTTATGCTCACCCCCTAGTATGATACAAATAATGTGCTTGTAGGATGGTATGACTGCCATTCAGCTGTAGCACTGGTTGATGCCTACTGCGCACGGAAATCATTGGTCTATCCAATCCAGGGGGGGGGGGGCGCAACAACCAGCGGCACCACTCCGCTTTCATTCAGCTCTTTTCATGAAAATTGTATAAGTTAACAGCCAACCTATTTCCCATCTCGATACCCCACTGTATTTATCGTTATTTGAGTATACTATATCTACATTCAACCAGCGATTTGGGCAGATTATCATCATGGATCACAAAAAATGCGCATCTCTCAGCGTAGGCGACGGGAATTCCAACATCGGCAACGTAACAAATAGTTACAACACTACCTTCAATGGGTCAGACGAGGATAGGCAGATCATGCAGTGGCTCTCTCCACTGGAACCTCAAAATCGGCATCATGGTGTACGGAGCGACCGGCTGGAAGGTGTGGGAAATTGGCTTTTAGAAACAAACGAGTTTCGGGAGTGGAGGAGTGGTGAGGGAGGAGTGGATAAGGCTGTCTTGTTTTGCCACGGGAATCCGGGAGTAGGCAATACATTCCTCAAGTGCGTGATGAAGATTTCTCTAGAACTAAAAGCGGGCATTGCTAACCACAATCAATATCAGTTCCTTGGTCATGGATGAACTGTACGATCGCGCTCCGGAAGAAGAAATCACGGTGGCGGGAGTATACTGCGACTTCCGCGAACAGCAGGAGCAAACTACGGCCAACGTGATGGGGGCTATCTTAAAGCAACTGGTGGTTAAAAAGGGCCAAATTGTGGAATCTATACGCAAAGAGTTTCAGAAGGCAAGGGATGACTGTGGCGGGCGACGCCCACAACTTCCTGATCAGGTCCGAATGCTGAGGTCGACCATTGCGACACTACCTCATGTATTGATCTGTATCGATGCTCTAGACGAGTTTACGTCTAAACATCTGCGGGAGATTCTTATATCGCTGAGAGAGATCATTCAGGAGATACCGAGTGTGCGAGTGTTCCTCACTGGGAGGCCTCATGTCGAGCGGCAAATAACACGACTTATCGAGAAGGCGGTTACAATACCCATTAGTCCGGACGCTAATGACATCCAGAAATACGTGGAAAAGAAGCTGGAGTTGGACATTGAGCCTGAGGCAATGAGCAATGCACTAAAAGCAGACATTGTCATGACTATCCGGGAGAGGGTGGCCGGGACGTGAGCCAACAACCTATTTCAATATCTTCAATGCATTTTGTATTTTGTATTTTAACTAACCGTTTTTTTGTGTAGTTTCCTCCTTGTTTCGCTCATCATAGACGCAATCCTGGCAGAAGTGACCATCTCGGATAGAAGAGAAAAGCTGAACGAGATGACACAAGGCAAAGGTTTGGACGATGCCTACACGACAACCCTTGCACGAATGTAGGCGCAGAGCGGGAGCCGACCCAGACTTGGACTGGAAACCCTGATGTGGATATCGAATGCCGAACGGCCCTTACAAGCCGACGAGCTTTGCCATGCTTTAGGTGTCAAGATAGGATCCACAGATCTAGATTATGAGAAAATTCCCACGATACAAGCATCTTGGGATGCTCTCTAGGGCTTATCACCCTTGAGAAATCCTCCTCCACCATTCGATTAGTACACTACACTCTGCAAGAGCATCTGATCAATAATGCGACCCTTTTCCCGAGTCCTCACTCTATGATCGCAGAGGCTTGCCTAACCTACCTACACTATCGAAGCATCCGGGATCTTTCGCCAACACTTGCCTCAGCCCCACTGATAGCCCCCCTTGTACAATATGCTTCCTGGTATTGGGGAATTCATGCAGCAAGGGAAATGACAGAGAACATAAAATTGCTAGCAATGAGACTTCTCGATAACTTCGATCAACACATATCCTCGCAGCTACTTTTACTGCTTTATGATAAAGAGAAGGACCCGAGTGACCCAGACTTTGATGAAAGTGATGGCCCTGAGGGATTTACCGGACTTCACGGTGCAGTATATATTGGGATTTCCGAGACTGTTACAGCGCTATTGGATATGAACAAATGGGATGTTAATGCAAACGATTGCATGGGCATGACGGCCCTCATATGGGCAGTTAGCAGAGACCATGAGGCGGTACTAAAGATCCTTTTGGAACGAGATGATGTCGATCCGAATATGGCAGACACTGATGGCGCGACACCGCTCTTGTGGGCAGCTGAGTCCGGGCATCCGGGGGTGCTAAAGATCCTTTTGGAACGAGATGATGTCGATCCGAATATGGTAGACACCCAGTATGGTCGAACACTACTATCCTGGGCAGCCGGGAAGGGGTCTGAGGAAGTGGTGAAGATACTTTTGGAGCGAAAGGATGTCGATCCGAACATGGCAGACACTGATGGCGCGACACCGCTCTTGTGGGCAGCTGTGAACGAGCAGCTGGGGATGGTAAAGATCCTTTTGGAACGAGATGATGTCGATCCGAATATGGCAGACACTGATGGCGCGACACCGCTCTTGTGGGCAGCTGTGAACGAGCATCCGGAGGTGCTAAAGATCCTTTTGGAACGAGATGATGTCGATCCGAATATGGCAGGCACTGATGGCGCGACACCGCTCTTGTGGGCAGCTGTGAACGAGCATCCGGAGGTGCTAAAGATCCTTTTGGAACGAGATGATGTCGATCCGAATATGGCAGGCACTGATGGCCGGACACCGCTCTTGTGGGCAGCTAGGAACGAGCAGCTGGGGATGGTAAAGATCCTTTTGGAACGAAAGGATGTCGATCCGAATATGGCAGACACTGATGGCGCGACACCGCTCTTGTGGGCAGCTAGGAACGAGCAGCTGGGGATGGTAAAGATCCTTTTGGAACGAAAGGATGTCGATCCGAATATGGCAGGCACTGATGGCGCGACACCGCTCTTGTGGGCAGCTGTGAACGAGCATCCGGAGGTGCTAAAGATCCTTTAGGAACGCGCAGCTGGAGATGGTAAAGATCCTTTTGGAACGAAAGGATGTCGATCCAAATATGGCAGACACTAATGGTGCGACACCGCTCTGGTGGGCAGTTGGGCATGGGTACGAGGAAGTGGTAAGGACACTTTTGGAACGAGATGATGTCGACCCGAATACGGCAGATACTGTGGGGGTTTAACACCACTATATTTGGCTGCCCACCACGGGTATGAGGAAATGGTGAAGATGCTGTTAGAGCGAAAGGACGTCAATCCGGATATGGCAGACACTGATGGCCAGACACCACTTATGACGGCTGCAGAGGAAGGATATGATAATGTGGTAGTGATGCTTTTGGCACGTGAGGATCTCAATCCCCACACAGCTGACCTCAGCGGCGAAACCGCACTTTCACTAGCTACCTCGAAGGGGCATTCAGCAGTTGTCAAGTTCCTCACAGAATATAATCACTCCCCCACAAGGACATCAGATATCGACCACGTCCCAGGGCTCCCCTCATGAGAGACTTCCGACCTCCCGTCACCAGAACCGTCGAACCTACCTCAAACCACATCTCAGCCGGTCCTCTCGAGTTCCCATCCGGCCCCGGATCCTCACTCCTCTTCTCCTGATCCTCCACCACCCTTCCATGGTGTATTCCGTCATTGTATCAACGTTACCTGCTTTATCCTCATCCTCTATCTCCTTTTTTTGATGAGCCCATCATGGCCAACCGTGTCACTGCGATTCGATAGATGGTTAGTCTTTGCAAACTGGGCGTGGACACAACTTTCGCGGCTCTGGGGATCAACGGGAAATGATTCCCGAGTCAATGGAATCTAGTACTGAGAGTCCGGTCATGATCTATTGAGCTTAATCTATGTATATTCATTTTGTCGATTTTTATTTCTGGTTTTCTTTCCTTCTCCGGATTCTTTTTTGCCTTTTTTCCCTGTACACTACCTATTAATATTTCTTTACTATTAGATGTCATGTTTTCCCTCTCTTCTCTTGTCAGCTATCATTTAGAATTGGATTGTACCATAGGTCTTGAGCTTTTTTAGAAATGTACATTTCATGTACCAAGATGATCTTTTTTTTGGATAAACAGAACTTCTTCCTGGTACTGAATCCACTCCTGGGACCATACGGCACGATGATACCGTCGCTGCCCTCGTTAATTATGTAGCTTTCTTATGAGCGCGACATAATAATAAAATTAATATCTAATTTGCAATGCAAGAAGCTTTAACTCGGAGTTTTCGATGATTTCATTTTTTTTTTTTTTCCCATGCAATAAAGGATCAATGTTATCATGTTCGGAGGTGACTGGTGAAGGGAAAAAAAAAAAGAACAAAAAAGCATCACAAGGTGATTCGTCGTTCTCAGATAATGTCCTCTATAAAGCTCGTCCATGGCATATTTCAAATCTACTATCTTCGCAAGGAAAGGTACAGCATTCAGTAGCCCACAGAGAGTTATCTCGTTGATTCTTGCTCACCTGCACACACTCGGTTCTCCGAGCCCCGCCGGTTTCGGAGGAATTCTCTCCTAGCTCTGTCTCATTTTAGTTAGTTATCGTTCAATCGGCTTTACTTTTTCAGTTCGCAATCACAAATAATATCTCCTGGGGTCTTACACTTTCTGGGAGATGTCCTCCAAGATGTAGTTATAGGTGCCAATTGTCCTAAGACGGCATGGAATAGAGCTGTCACAAAAGACCCAGGGGGAATAAAGGTTCAATCCGTAACAATATTTTAACAGAGAGAGTATAAGAAGGAAGAAATCATGTCGCTGTCCGCGCTTGTATATCCACAGCAGGAGAGCGCGGCAGGCGCGGGGGTATAACAGGAGGGGAAGTTGTTTTGCTCGTCTAAGGCGATTCGTTCGCCGGCATTTTGAAAAGTATTGTACGACCAACGGGTGGAAAGCAAGTGCCCAAATCCAATCTTTAGAAACCTTTTCTTTCCACCCCGCCTTCTTATTTGGCCGATCCGGAACCTCGCTATAAAATCATTTCCCACGATTTTGTTTTTAAGACTTTAGTCAAATGAATTGTGGCTTCGCCAGCTTTCAAGGATTAGTAAGTAATTGTAATAATGGTGCTTGGATAAGCCACGCCTATGGCTTGCATCATTGGTGTAACCTTCAATTTCTACAACGTTGATGGCTTGCAGTTTTCTCCAAAAGTATTTTTATTGGCAATAGATACCATGCATAAGACTTGACTATCTATTTACTGCTTTGATTACCTTCACCAATTCAATTGCCTTCAACCGTAAAAACTGTCATTGTCTATTGCAATGCTGCTGGATATAGCAAACATTCATCACGAGTATCAGGCAGAAAACTGCGGTAGTGAGCGTAATCATAGACATTGGTGCCTTCTGAAAGTTGTGCCAACTTGGTGTTTGGGTTTTGCAAGGAGTGGGTAAATCGCCCGGAAAACGTTAAGGCAGGAGTGAGTAGTCCTATTAGAGACTATTTTAACAGAGAGATTTTGATTGAAATGATGTTGCATTGTGACTCTCTTGTGTTTTCTAATGATAGAGATGTATCAGCTCTCCATGCCAAACAATTTCAGCATTTCCGGGCAGTCTGTAAAGCCTTTTGTAGACCACCACATGCGCCGACCCGGGGAAAAGAGCGAAGCTGATCAGGAAACCCTAACCCTGATTATGTCAGTGATCCGCTGGCTTGATCAATGAAATCAGTGATCAGAAATTTGCAAAAATGGTCGGTAGCAATGAGAAAATCTTTTAATCATTCCGCGCGTTCTACAATCAATACACGATTTTATAAAGCTGGTTTCCACCAGTTTCGTTATCATACACAACCCTGGCAATCAAGAGCGGAGTGTGATGTCTGGAGCTATTGCGGCTTTATAGAAACTATGAGATGAGCAACTACCGTCAAGGTTAATAGGGTGAGGGGGAGAGTGCATGATTGTTACCATATAGATGTCGGAAAAGACCTGTTTTGCCTGATTTTCGACACTTTTTAAATGTGTTTGTGTAGCCAGTTATTCCTCCCAAGACAACCCCATGCCATAAAGCCACGACCTGATCGAGTTTTGGAGGCTGCTAAGAGAACACCCCTGCGGACCATTTTGACCTGGGTCTAGTGAAGCTAATTCCAACCCAATTGACTACATCGACATCGCCAGTATCGCACTAAGATCTCTCAGGATGTAAAACGGCAATCACGCTCGCAGTTTGCAGGATACCGTAGGTAGAACTGTCGGAGGTCGATCCAGATAATCCACCGCTGCATGGATCGGTCGACGGAGGAGAGAGACACAATGAAGAAGTGGCATATGTAATGGAATGCGGAAAATGACGGATCAAGTAATATGTATGTCATCGTCTCAGATTGTTAGAGTTTTGATGCGACGAGTGGGAGTGCCTGAATAAAGGAAGTAAGCACATTTTAGCTTCAGTGAGAAAAAGTGAACTTGAGCCCTCACATGGTGCAAAATGGGGGACAAGGATCTCTTTGTTTGATGAACCGGGTATCGTCGTCAAACAGGAGGTTGCGTAGCATTCTAAGGCCTCGAAGCTGTCGGAAAGGTCCAACATGCTTTAATAAGCTTTGCTCTCTCTCCAGTTGGTACGGTCTAACTCAAAGTAACTCACCTATTGTGAAGTGATAGACTCGAGCCGGCCATCACAACCCCCTGAAAATGACGTCGAGCCAGCCACAGGCAGGGCTCGCCTGTAATCATTTCTTCTCACACGTTTTCAGTTTTCTCCTTATGCTACTGGGTGGGTGAGGGACATACAAAGTGATAAGAAAGAACTCACATATTTTCGGTAAGGATCTTGGACTAAAAAAAAAAAAAAAAAAAAAAATACTTGAAAAGATACCGGCACGCCCCCCCTGGAGCACGACACCACAGCTCAGGCACACAACGATACCACCCCTCACAAGGCCCTGGCTTGGCCCTTCTCAGCACTACAGAGTTTGCCATTCATTTGCCGGTGATCCAGTATTGACAAGAACATCGGCAATACATTGGTGATTGGTGATCATATTCATCAACCTTTCGGTCCCTAAAGGTGCTGAACCCCTTTTCCCGGAGTGTGATGTTTCTAAATTCGAAAAGGTTCATTGACTTGACTACTACCGACATTGTGAAAAACTCACATCCGGTAGCTTGAGATGCACTGATTAACTCCTGTGACATACATAACTTAATACG
This sequence comes from Choiromyces venosus 120613-1, assembly GCA_003788595.2. Classification (NCBI taxonomy): domain Eukaryota; kingdom Fungi; phylum Ascomycota; class Pezizomycetes; order Pezizales; family Tuberaceae; genus Choiromyces; species Choiromyces venosus. The sequence goes on along the minus strand of ML120477.1, from coordinate 166,465 downwards.
GTGGGTAAGTAAAAATCTTTGTAAGAAATTCAACATTGGTTGTAGTCCGGCTGGAAAGCCAAAGTCCCAGTCATACGAGCTTGTGGCGGCGGTCAAGGTTGTAAGACATGTGGTTCATGTGGATGGAGCGCAAAGCTCTAGCCAAGCATTTAGGCGGCTCGGCTTGTGACAGAGACAATAGAAAAATCATCTCGCTTGGGCACAACAAAATTGACTGTCAAAATAAGCTTCTTTAAAGCACTAGCAAGGATTGAAAACCACTACCGTAAACTCTCGTTAAATCCACTATCGGGGATCGGGGGACTTGGCGCGCTAGCAGGGGGGTATGCGCAATATGCCAAGAGGACGAGTGATCATCCATGATGCCGAAATTAAAAGAGCGCACAGACTGTATCAAGTTCGTGAAGTGACTCGCTTTGCTATAGGATACAGTAAAAGGTTGAGCCATTCTCGTATTGAGATGAGTCAAAGGCAGCCGGAGAGAGAAAGCCAAACCCTAGACATTGTAAAATGAGTCAGTATTAGATAGCTAAATAGGAGAGGATAAAGGAATGAGAATGTATGTAAGTTAAAAATTATCAAGTCTCAAGAGAATGCCACCAATTCAAAGTTCAAAAAGATGCCGAGGGCCAAAAGTGAAGCCTATTGCAGAGTGCTGATTAAGTCAGAAAGAGTTGAAACCAATTGTCTATCCCAAGAGAACATACAGTCAAAACCAGAGGCTCCAGGTGCTTACCTTTCTTGAAAATCACCAAATTCCCTTATTAAACCCAAGAGAGTTCTGAAAACCAACACAACAAGAAGCCTCAGATCTCTACCAAATTCCACGTTGTACAATAAGTGATTGGGTATGAAAGAAGAAAGATATTGAGAGAGTTGGAAGGGGGTCACAAAAGGTACAGGTGGAGTGGGAGGGCTATAGTGAGCAGGTCCTATGGCCTGAGTTAGAAGATCAATTATTTAGAGACTTTATAAAGTGGTGGAAGGCAGGGAGAATAGTGCGACTACGATGGTTCCGTATTCAATATCAGTTCTGATTTCGTAAGATACACCCAAATGTGAATTCGAGTATATTCCACTTTAGCAATGGATGGTTCTTTAGATTCCTAGGACGATATAAGATTAGTCTTTAATCAATCACCAAGAAAGCAACAAAGATACTAGTAGATTATGAGATTTTGGTTCTCAACTGGCTCTGATTTAACCATTGGAACTTGCAGCCCCGGGCAATGCATTTCTGGGAGGTTGCTATTGAGCATCCGGTTGGCTGACATGAACTATTGAACATTTGCAATCTTGACGAAACACTGATCCCATTCGAGTACCTCAATGGGAAGACATATGATATTACTAGAAGCAAGACCATTTGGGTCAAGGAATCCTGGTCAGGGTGGGACAAGCATCAGGCAACACTTGTTTTGTGCATATTCGCTGATGGTATTGCATGAGTACCCCCTATGGTTATATTCCATGGTATTAGTCAGAGATTGAGGGTAGAGAAGGAGAAATATCACAAGGGGGTATTGGTAGAATATAATTCTACAACGTATTTGAATGATACACTATTCGAACACTATATTACAAGCTATCTAATCCCCATTCTTGGTGGTTGGCCTACTCTTTCTGCCCTAGATTTGATGGGCTTACAAAAGACCTCGGCGATCCTCGATATTTTATGCCAAAACAATATAACCCCCTCCCTGATCCCCAGTGGATGTACTAGTCTTGTCCAGCCCCTGGACATCTCTGTCAACAAGCCTTTCAAGGAGATGCTTTGTGATCTTACAGATCAGAAAATCTTTGAATTAGAATCTATAGAGGCCTTTGAGAGATGGACTGTTGGGGATTGCCATATCCTGACTATGGAGTGTGTTGGCAATGCATTTCACTAATTTCATACCCATAAGGCAGAGATTATTCGTTCTTCTTTTTGCAATGTTGGCTTATAACTTCCTATAGATGGTAGTTTAGATTACAAGATAGATATTAAAGGCTTTGGGAATTTGCAGATTGGGAATTAGAGGCAAGATTTGAGGACACTTGATGAATTGGCTGATGTAGGGGATACAGGAGATATGGAGTATGCTTCTATTGAATTTGTACATACAAGACTTGAACGATAAACTCCTAATACCTTAAAGTCTTAGGTTTGCTTAATATACTCCCACTCTACATTCCCACTCTACACTCATGCTCTACACTCCTGGGTAAAAAAACACCAAGCGAACACCTTTGAGTTAGGTACAAGGTACCCAGCACTCTATGATAAGAGGCCAGAACTCCTAAGGGTTAGTATTAGAGAGCTATGTATTCAGATTTCCCCAGTCCTGAAGCATTGAGAGTGAGACTCTCCTATCAAGACTATTTTGCCATTCACGGTCAAAATGATGTTCAGAATGCTTAATTTCCGCATCATGGACGATCACTCGTCCTCTTGGCATATTGCGCATACCCCTGCTAGCGCGCCAAGTCCCCCGATCCCCGATGGTGGATTTAACGAGAGTTTACGGTATTACCAGGTATCATAGCTAAAGCTAATAAGAAACGAGTGGTGGCTTTAACTTCGGCTGTGCAGTGTGGATTAGTTGATGGGTTAATAATTGCGAGGAAAAAGCAGGCAACGTAACGACTCATCCGTGAATACGGTCCGTTCGCGTGTGTCGGAAAAGCATCTATACCGGTGATACCTTCGTTTGATGTCCGAATTTACGGGATTCAGATTATGGTGCAAAGCGTCTAAAGGTGGGTCCTCCGATGGAACCCGGGTTGGTGGTGCCAGGTCAATTTTGCTAGTACCGTATTCCTCACTGTGAATATCTGAGTACTTGTTTCACTCTCACCAAAAATTCCACTCTTTCACCTTTAACTTTGTTTGATAGAAAGACTTAATTTTTTAAAAAAAACCTCTTAATTATTCTGCGCAGAACTATCTACATCTCCAAGGTTTGTTTTCTTTGAAATTCGTGGTTGCCATCTACTAGTTAGACATTGGGTTTTGCTGGTTTGGAGGCCCCGGTTTGATTCTATTTGCACTATTTTCCTGAATATAAACTGGTGTGGGTCTTTTGCTGTTAACAAGTTGATGTACCGTAAAATCTCATAATCCACTATCAGATTATCAGCGGAAAGCGCCGCATCAGCTTCCGATAGGCTTAGTTTGACAAGTTAACAGAATTGCAAATACCAGTTAATGAGATCAAAAATGATATCTTTGAATAGGTATCCGGTGTGGAAGGTTTCTTTTATTTGACGCTTCCTGGATGGATGGTGTGGCGACTTCGCGGGACGTTACGAGGATTTAACCACCTCAGTAACTTTGGTATTACTGGAAAAGGAATTTATCGCGATCGTCAAGTGGCTAATGCATTCGGTAATGGAGAGGAAAAAGAGAATGAACAGAACCCGGTTGAGATAAAAATATTTGCTTGTCCAACCTGTATTTGTCGAGGGGTGGTTGTTGTTGTTGTCTAACTGAAAGGGAACATCTACACTGCTAAGTCAAATCTATGTTACATCAAATTTTTTCATATGATGCCACTTGGTTGCATGATATCAGATTCGATGGAAGAAATTTAATTTTATAAAATGTTACCACATTTATAGTATTTGATAAAAGCTATATAGCAACTATCATGGTATCACTTCTTTTACAATTATGCTCACAGTTGTGTCAACTTAAATCTGATGATAAATTTATAATAATATTAAAAAATATACGAGAACATGATTTGATTTTTTAAGAAATCTACATTGCCCAAGTTATATAATTTGATAATATTGTAATAAAAAATTAAAGTACAGATGATAAACAAAAAAGCAAGTGAAAATGTTGAATATATTTTTTTTGAAATTTTGGAAATAGTGAGAAGTAAATGCTTGGTATTAAAGAATGGAGTGGAGGAGATGGTTAAATCATATCAAAATACTGTGAGTGAGGGGAGAAGTTTTATTTATTCTATATAAGTACAACAAAATAAAAATAAAAATAAAAATAAAATAAACAAAAAAACAAACAAACTTAAAAGATCAATACTTAAAAGTACTAGATATTATCAGAAGCTCACAAAGAGGTAGCCTTAGATGGTGGCTGTCTCTTAGCTCTAGGTACAAATAGATCTTCTTCATGAGTTTCAAGATCATAACGCTCAGCAAATCTACAAATCTGTTCCTCTGTAGGTTTCTGGCCCCTATTTGCACCAGGCAATCCACTTTCAGCCTGCTTTAATCCATTTTTATATCAACATTTGTGTCTGAGTATCTTCTTTATACCAAAAGTATCATACTACTTTTTTTGACTTGCTTTGGTGGAGGCATGAAAACTTTCAGCTAAAATATAACAATGTATTAATCAACAATTAGTATTATAAATACCAACCAGAAGAAGAAGAAAAATTATAACAGTTTAAATTTGGTTTTTAGCAAGCAGTTCTCTTGCAATGTGGTGTTTGTCATCATGTTTGACTTTATTCATCCAGTTAAGATGAGTAGTAAGAGAACCAGATGGAAATTTTGTATGATCAAAGGATAAAGTACAGCCTGTAGCTGGAAAATTAAATTGATTTACTATTTGCATGATAGTATTCTAGCTTCTATTATTTCTTACTAGAGGTATATAATAAATTATAAACATTTAGGAGGAGGAGAGGTTTACATACTGATACTTAACTCTGCTAGGCTAGCAGTGGAATTGATAGATGTGAGGGAGACAGCATTTTTAGTATTAGAATTGATCTGCTTTGCTCTCTTAGTTTTAGCTCAAGTAGCAATTCCTTGTAGATTGCTTGTCATTGAAGTGGAGAACTGAAGGATAATTAGTAAGTATGAGAGAAATATGCATATAAGGATAACAAGTAGTGAATTGAGGAAAAAAAGTATTTCAGGTGAAGGAAAAGGATGAGGAACAATACCTTTGTCTTGAGGTTTCACTTTGCCATGAGCTATTGAATGTAATTGATGATAGTTGTTTGTGATAGGGTGTGTGAATAAAGGGTGGTGAGAATAGCAAGTAGTGAGGGGAGAATTGTGGGAGGGGCTGACAAAAGAGAAGAAGGGACTAATATGTAGTAGTATATTGGAGCAGTCACTACCCTACATATGTGGAAAACAAAAAATATAGTCTGGAACCCTACTATTTCACAATAATCACTATTCTGACTCTTTCTATCAAAATTGTGTACTATTATTTTAATAATTACTATACTGTTACAGATTACTAGCATCAATATATAGTATTTGGGCCTTACTTGACAGGTTAGAAAAACTATAGGTTTTGCATTTGTTCCATTTTTATTATATATAAAACAGTGAGAGGAAAGTCAAAATAATAGTTTTCTAACTTACTAAGTAGGACCTAAGTATTAACAACTATGTTCTCTGTGTTAACAATAGTTTGTACCTCCAATTTATTTATTAACAGCTATCTTTTCTATGTTGATAACTCTATGTACCCCCCCCTTTTTGATTGACAATAGTTTTCTCTATATTGTCAACTCTACATACTCCCACATTTTTTATTGAGAACTATCTTCTCTATATTGACAACTCTAGTTACTCCCCTCACTTTTTATTGACAATTATTGATTCTCTATTAATAACTAATTACTCTATCTTGAACTTATGAATATGTATACTTGGTATTAACAACTGTATTCTCTATGTTGGCAACTATTGGTACTACCTATTTTTTTATTAACAACTATCTTCTCTATGTTGACAACTCTAGGCACCTGTTACAAACCTAGCATGGAAAAAGGTTTTTACATGACTCATGATTATGAGATCATAGGTTTGTAATGGTTTCGTGCACATGACCAATTAGGTCTTGTGAGTTTCACACATGGCTCACATTTGCAAGTCATAGTTGTTATATTTGATTTGATTACGCAATAACTCATTTGAGTTATATGATTGTTTTATGCACATGACCTATTTAAGGTCATGTGATTATTATGTCACGTGAATGTATGAGTCACGATTGTGACTCATAATAGTTATTGATTTGTAAGCAGGTTAGGAGAAGGACTATATAAGGAGGAGGATATAATGTAGGAGTTAGTTCTTCATGCAACCACCTAAGTTATTTCCTAAGATATAACGTTACGACTTTATGAATATAAAACACCTTTAGACTCTTTATTAAGGAAAGAAATATTATGATATCTTTATTATAAGAATAAGGAAGAAGTGAATGAATAACTTAGTCTCAAGAAGACTAAGTAAAACATAAAAACTTAGTCTTAGGAAGACTAAGTGAAGATTAATGAATACAACTCCTGGTAGTTGTTCCCCCACCTATCCCTTCAAGATACTGACTCTATATTATTGTTGCCTGTTGCATTGTTATATAATAGGAGCGATCTAGAAGGCAATCCTAACATTTGGTTACGTCTCAGCAACACCCTACAAAAACACGGATTTTGAATATGAAGACCAATCTTTAGAACTTCCAGAAGTAGCTCAAGCACTTGCAAGAACAGCCTCAGAAACCGGAAGAACAGGAAGCCCTGTTACCTCAGAAGAAAGATCAGAAGAAGGATCTACATCATCAGAAGAACAAGAAGATCAAAGGATGTGAGCACCAGAAGGAGGAGCACTACCAGCAGGGGAGGAACAGCGAAATGTACAACCAATACCAGAATTAACAGTAGAATAACTCAGACAAGTAATTCAAGCCATGGGAGGAGGAATAAGAAGACCAAAGATCAAAGAACCAGAAACCTTCTCAGGAGAATGAGACAAAATAAGAAACTGTCTAGCACAACTACAAGTCTATTTTATAGTAACAGGGTGGGCTAAAGGACATGAGGAAGAAAAAATAACATATACCACATGCCTGTTAAGTGGGGATGCAAGCAGCTGGCTCATACCATATACAGAAGGAACCAGTACAGCAATCTGGCAAAATTGGCCAGATTTTGTAGAGGCATGACAAGGTCAGTTCAGGCCAGTAGACCCAAAAGGGGAGGCAAGGATGAAATTAAGAGAATTAGTGCAAGGCACGAAATCAATGACAGAATATTGGAATTCCTTCTGATTAATACTAACAGAAGCATACATGGATGAAGTCACAACAAGTAAATGGTTATTCCAAGGCATGAATAAGAAATTACAGGATGAATACGGACACCTGGATCAAGTATTAGAAGGACCAGAGGCATTGGCAAAATGGGCAATAAAGAAAGAAACAAGGCTGGCAACTATCAGATATCTCCAAAATAAAGGAAGCAAACAACAAGAATGAGAAACCCCGTGAAATACCAATAGCACCTATAAGGCTGCCCCTAGTGCGATTCCCAAGGGGGAACCCATAGATTTAGATGCAACAAACCGCAGAAAACTCCAGAGACTACCTAATAAGGAGTACCAAAAGTGAAGACAGGAAAAGCTATGCTTCCAGGGTGGAAACAAGGGACACTTTGCACGAGACTGCAGAGTCAAAAACATTAAGATACAATCGACACGGGTGGAAAAGGAGGAAAAGAAGGAAGAAGAAACTTTAAACGATGAAAGTCTCCAGTAAAAGATGGTCTGAGGGACAAGAAACCAAAAACCATTACAAAATCTAAGTTACGCTCATTACACTCAACAATAGACTCTACAGAACCCTTAGATTATGAATCAAATCACATTATGGTCAAAGTACAACTTTACAATAAGAAAAATAAAAAAATAACAACAAATACAATGATTGATTCAGGAGCTATAGAGGACTTCATAGATCACAATTTCACTATGAGACACTAGTTACCCTGAAGAAAATAGGAAAACCAAGAGATATAATCACGATTGATGGTACTGTTTCCGAAACAGGACCTAGGACCCAGATAGTGGAACTATCAATAGACATAGGAAACTACAGAGAGAAGGCTACCTTCCTTGTGGCCAACGTAGTCAAACATGAATTGATCCTAGGAATGACATGGTTAAAGAATCATGGACCAAGGATTGACTGGATAAAGGATAAAGTCACCTTCGACAATGAAAGGTACAAGGCTGTATGCCTAGACAGTTCTCCAACAGTATATGCAGTACCGGAAGAACAAGCCATAAGAGAGAATCTGGAAAGCCGAATTCTACCAATCGATATGGAAGAAAATTTGAAAGAACCGGAAAGTCAGATTCAACTAATGATCCCTGTTAATGGACAGGATAACCAAGAAAGTCAATGGGTGGTTATCAAAAAATTAGAAAGAAATGCGAAAATACCAACAAAGGGATCGCACTTGGCAGCAGTTCATGACTTGCACAGTATAGTGGAAGCAATTGTCCCAGCACAGGGACAAAAACTGATAAGGACAGGGATTACCATAGGACTTCCTAAGAACACCTATACTTGCATAGTACCAAGAAGTAGATTAGCGACCAAGAAAGGCCTAACCATTAATGCTGGGGTAATCGATGCAGACTATACAGGTGAAATTAAAGTAGTATTGGCAAACCTATCAGAAAACAACTACAAGGTTAACACAGGAGACAGCATAGTATAATTAATAATCGAAAAAATCATCATGACAGACTTGCAAGAGGTACAAGAAATAAAAGAAACAAAAAGGGGAAGTGCAGGCTTTGGTAGCACCAACAAAAAAAAGCAAGAACTACCAGAAAAAGACCTCAAAATATTGTTCATTTCGGCAAGGGCATTTGGAAAAATATACTGGAAAAAAGATCAGATAGGTATCCTAAGATGGAATGAAAATGAAACTTCCCTAGCAACTACAACAATTAGTACAGAACTTGCTCTAAAAAAAGGAAAAGATAGGGTCAAATCAGCAAAAGAAATAGTCCCAAAAGAGTACCACAGATTCCTAGAACCTTTTGAAGAAAAAGAAAGAACGGACTCACCCCCTCATAGATATGCGGATCACAAAATTGAACTTGAAGAAGGAAAGACTGCTCCATTTATGACCCTATACCAGTTAGGGGAAAGAGAACTGAAAGCTTTGAGAAAATATTTGGTGGAGAATCTAGATAGAAGATGGATCAAGCTATCTTCCTCATCAGCTAGAGTACCAATCCTATTTGTTAAAAAGAAAGATGGGGGATTAAGACTATGCGTGGATTATTGAGGACTAAATGCAGTATCAAAAAAAGACCGATATCCACTACCTCTCATAAGTGAGGGGTCAGATCACCTAAGAACGGCCAGATATTTTACCAAACTAGATATCAAAGATGCATACCAACACATTCGTATATAGAAAGAAGATGAATAAAAAACAGATTTTCGAACCAGGTATAGACTATACAAATATACAGTCATGCCATTTGGGCTAGCAAATACCTCAGCAACATTCCAATGATGGGTAAATATGGCCCTCAGCAAATACCTTGATGTTATTTGCATCACTTACTTAGATGACCTATTAATTTATTCTAATACTTTGGAACAACACTGAAAAGATGTACACAAGGTACTAGAAAAACTAAAAGAAATAGGAGTCAAACTCAAACTGACAAAGTGCAAATTCCACAAAGAAGAGACTGAATATTTAGGATTCATCATTAATCCAGAGGGAGTAATAGCGGATCCTATAAAAACAGAGGCCATAAGGGAATGGAAAGCACCAGAAAAATTCAAGGGAGTACAATCCTTTGTGGGATTCTGCAACTTTTATTGGACATTCATAGAAGGATTTAGCAGAATGGCCAAACCCTTATATGAGTTAACAAAGAAAAACTAGAAATGGGACTGGGGAAAGAAAGCCCAAAAAGCCTTTGAGGAACTGAAAGAAAAACTTACTACCACACCCATATTACATCATTTTAACCCAGATCAGCCCATAATGATAGAAACAGATGCATCTAACTACGTCTGCTCTGGTATCATATCCCAACAAGATGAAAAAGAAATATGGAAACCAGTGGCATACTGATTGAAAACCATGACCAAGGCAGAATGCAATTATGACATTCATGATAAAGAATTATTAGCAATAATGCAAGTACTAAAAGAGTGGCGAAAGGATGTGGAAGGAAGTCCTCACACAATAAAAATACTCACAGACCACAAAAACCTGGTACCATTCACTACTACAAAAGAACTAAATAGGAGGCAAATTCGATGGAGCGAAGAATTAAGCCGTTATAATATCAAAATAGAATATTGACTCGGAAAGGAAGGAGGAAAACCAGATGCGCTCACCCGAAGGACAGATAACCTACCAGGAGAAAATGACGAAAGAAAAACTAAGAAGGCAAGGATTCTTTTACTAAAAGAAACATTTATGGACGAAGGATATGAATCTGGAAAAGAAGAAATCAACACCATAAAATTACAGGAAATAGAAACTACTACCAAAGATGAAATAAAGGAAAAAACAGGAAAAGATCAGCAAATGAAAAAAATAAAGCAAGCCCTTGAGAGAGGGGGCAAGGAATTTCCAAAAGTAGCCTTAGGGCTATGTGAATGGAAGGAAGGATACCTCTGTTATGAAGGAAAGATATGGCTACCGGAAAATGAACTCCTCCGGATGAAAGTGATAGAAAGAAACCATGATAGACCACAAAGCAACCATAGGGGAGTGGCCAAAACCATGGAACTAGTATAATGAACTTACTATTGGTCAGAAATGAGGAATGATATTAAAAAATACATTAAAAACTGCGACATGTGCCAAAGGATAAAACCAATGCGTCATGCACCATATAGACTACTACAACCACTAGAAATTCCTAAGAAACCATGGAAATCAATCAGTATGGACTTTATTATGGATATACCCGAATCAAATAACTATGATGCAATCGGGGTTGTAGTAGATCGCATGACCAAAATGTCACATTTTATTCCCTGTCACAAAGACATGAAAGCAATACAATTTTTACAACTATTTACGAAAAACATTTTTAAACTGCATGGACTACTAAAAGACATTGTCACAGTTTAAGGTTCAATATTCACATTGGACCTATGGAAAGAAATAACAAAAGGATTGGACATCAATCGAAGATTGAGCATGGCCTATCACCCTCAAACAGATGGACAAATGGAAAGAACAAATTCATCATTAGAACAATTCCTTCGAGAATATGTGGAATACTCTCAAAAAGATTGTGAAGAATAGCTATCTTTTGCAGAGTTCACCTACAATAACTCAATACAAGAAACAATTAAAACAACACCATTCTATGCGAACTATGGACATCACCCCATTAATGAACCTATGGGTCATGAGACAATAACAAAAATATTGAAAAGAGAAGATATCAGTCAATTACACGACATAATTAGAACAGAGATTATTTCCACACAACAGATGATGAAGGAAAATGCAGATCAACACAGAAAACCAGATCCAAGACTAGAATCAGGAGACAAAGTCTGGCTTGTGACCAAAGATATTCACACCACATGACAATCCAAAAAGCTGGATTACAAGAAACTGGGCCCATATGAAATAATAGAAAAAGTGGGAAGGAAAGCATATAAACTGGCACTCCCCCCCTCAGCAAACAACTAACATCAGCAAAAATAATGTCTAGTGCTAGGTACATCCTGTGCATCTGATGCACCAGGTGCACATAACGATAACTGTTAACCAGGATGGGACATTGAAGTAAGATTGCGTCCTGACATTGAGGCTTACCCCAGGTGCATGTGGACAGAATCTGGACATGGACCCCTACGCCTGGTGTGCCCTGACAAAGCCTGGTACTTCACGGTTGCATCCTGATGACATCTAGTTCTCAACTGTTGCATCCTAAGGCTGTCTGGTCCTAAGTGAGTACATCATAATAACATCTGAGGAGAGCATCTAAAATTCAAAACTCCTGACACTAGCATACCAGCAGTGTGACCCATATATAGGACTTAGGTCACAAAGTTTCTTTTAGTAAAACTATTTCAATTTCATCTATTCTATATAAATTTATAACTAGTATACATGAGCAAGATAGATTTCACATGAGCATTCCTTTAACAGATGAATACTAGTTCCTTAACAGGCTATAGCTTCCCAGGGACTCACGCTAGGAGGCCGTGGCAGGCGGCGTTGGAAAGCTGGCATTGAGGGAAATCTGGAACATATCTGATGGGCATGGGCGAACATCTGGGCTTTGAGATATCTGTCTTCAAAGTTAGCCGAAATTCACCAGTAAAGACCATTTCCATAACAGCCTGTAGCTCAGCGGAGACTGATGCCAGGAGGATGTGGGAGGCACCATTGGAAGGCTGGCATCAAGGGGATTCCGGAACATATCTGATGGGGGTGAGCGAATAGCTGGGCGTTGAGATATCTGTCTTTAAATTTAGCAAAAATTTACCAGTAAAGGCCATTTTTATAGCAGCCTGTAGCTCGCTGGGAAATGATGGGAGGAGAATGTGGGAGGCACCGTTGGGAAGCCGGCATCGAGGGGATTCCGGAATATATCTGATGGGCGCGGGTGAATCACTGTACATCGAGATATCTGTCTTCAAATTTAGCAGAAATTGACTGGTAAAGACTATTTTCATAGCAGCTTGTAGCTCGGTCGGGACTGGTGCCAGGAGGACATAGAAGCCGCCGTTGGAAAGCTGGCATCGAGGGGATTCCGGAACATGTCTGACAGGTACGAGTGAATTGCTGGGCGTCGAGATATCTGTCTTTGAAGTTAGCAGAAATTTAGCAGTAAAGACTATTTCCATAGCAGTCAGTATCTCAGCGGGGACTGATGCCAAGAGGATGTGGGAGGTGCTGTTGGAAGGCTGGCATCGAGGGGACTTCGGAACATATCTGATGGGCACGATTGAATCACTGGACGTCGAGATATCTGTTTTTAAAGTTAGCAGAAATTTACTGGTAAAGATTATTTTCATAGCAGCTTGTAGCTCGGCCGGAACTGACGCCAGGAGGACGTAGGAGGCACCTTTGGAAAGCTGGCATCGGGGGGATTCCGGAACATGTCTGACAGGCGAGAGCGAATGGCTGGGCGTCGAGATATCTGTTTTTGAAGTTAGCAGAAATTTACTGGTAAAGACCATTTTTATAGCAGTTTGTAGCTCGGCGGGGACTGATGCCAGGAGGTTGTAGGTGGCGCCGTTGGAAAGCTGGCATCAAGGGGATTCCAGAACATGTCTGGCTGGTGTGAGGGAATGGCTGGGCGTTGAGCTATCTGTCTTTGAATTTAGCAAAAGTTTACCAGCAAAGACCATTTTCATAGCAGCCTCTATCTCGGTGGGGACTGATGCCAGGAGGGCGTGGGAGGCACCGTTGGAAGGCCAGCATCGAGAGGAATCCGGAACATGTCTGATGTGTGTCGGTGAATCACTGGGCGTCGAGATATCTGTCTTCAAGGTTAGCAGAAATTCACTGGTAAAGATCATTTTCATAGCAGCCTGTAGCTCGGCCGGGACTGATGCCAGGAGGACGTGGGAGGCGCTGTTGGAAAGCTGGCATCGAGGGGACTCTGGAACATGTCTGACAGGTGTGAGTGAATAGTTGGGCATTGAGATATTTGTCTTCAAATTTAGCAGAAATTCACTAGTAAAGACCATTTCTATAGCAGCCTGTAGCTCGGTGGGGACTGATGCTGGGAGGGCGTGGGAGGCGCCGTTGGAAGGCCGGCATCACGGGGACTTCGGACCATATCTGATGGTCATGGTTGAATCACTGGACGTTGAGATATCTGTCTTCAGGTTTAGCAGAAATTCACTAGGAAAGACTATTTTCATAGCAGCCTGTAGCTTGGCTGGGACTGATGCCAGGAGGACGTAGAAGGTGCCATTGGAAGGCTGGCATCGAGAGGACTCCGGAACATGTCTGACAGGCATGAGCGAATGGTTAGGCATTGAGATATCTGTCTTTGAAGTTAGCAGAAATTCAACAGTAAAGACCACTTCCATAGCAGCCTGTAGCTTGGCGGGAACTGATGCCAAGAGGACGTAGAAGGTGCCGTTGGAATGCCGGCATCGAGGGGATTCAATAACATGTCTGACAGGTGGGAATAAATGTCTGGGCATTGAGATATCTGTCTTCAAGCTTAGCAGAAATTCAACAGTAAAGACCATTTCCATCGCAGCCTGTAGCTCAGTGGGAACTGGTGCCAGGAGGACATAGGAGGTGCCATTGGAACGCTGGCATCGAGGGGATTCAGAAACATGTTTGACAGGCTCGAACAAATGTCTGGGCGTCGGGATATTTGTTTTCAAGCTTAGCAGAAATTCACCAGTAAAGACCATATCTACAGTAGCCTGTAGCTCGACAGGGACAGATGCCAGGAGGATGTTGGATGTGCCATTTGAAAGCTCGCATCGAGGGGATTCAGAAACATGTCTGATGGGTGTGACTGAATGTCTGGGCATCGGGATATCTGTCTTCAAAGTTAGCACAACTTTACTGGTAAAGACTATTTCTATAAGAGCCAGCGACACCATGAGGAACTGTGCTACAAGTTAGCTGAAGGTTGCCCTAGAACTCTGACTCCGACATCACATCAGGATATCAGGGTGTCACGATATTGGTCTTTGATGTTACCAGATTAGAGTTTGCAGGATTTATTAATAGTAGATGTAGATGTTGAATGTAACTAAAAAGAATGATCAGAAAACGCATGTATGAAAACATAACATACTGTGTTACCTAAGATATCACAAATATCACTCATTTTTACAATGAATGCAACTGTCATATTTGCCCCCTTTAGAGTTATGAGAATGAAATGGACTTGGATATCAGTGTACCATATTATTTCATCAAATTGAGGATATCTATACAGAGTTCTAATCTCTATTTCAAGACAACTAATCCTCATAGAGCCTACGATTTAACAGAAAGAGGCAAAGAAGATCATGTTAACTCCTGTTAAGTAGCCTTAACTTTTGTTAACCTACTGTTATGTGCTTCAGTGATCAAACCTTGCCCCAACACTACCCAATTTGACAAGATAATATGCTATTTGAGTCTTCTCCTTTTTTCATGCCTAATTTGGTTAAGCTTTCACAGTCAGTGGCTAATATGTGGCTGGCTGCAACCTTATGTCTAATCCAAACTCAGGAGGCAAGTGAGCATCCCTGCAGAACTCAGGATGCTACCAAGTGTCCAATCCAAACACAGGAGGCAACGGAGCATCCCTTCAGAACTCAGTATACTTTAGGTGCAACTGAGTGGAGCTTCCAAACTCAGGATGCAACTGAGTGTCCAATCCAAACTCAGGAGTCAAGCAAGCATCCCAGCAGAACTCAGGATGCAGTAGGCGCAACTGAGTGTAGCTTCCCAACTCAGGATGCAACCGAGTGTCCCACACAAACTCAGGATGCACTAGGTGCAATATAGTGGTACATCTAAACTCAGGATGCACCAGGTGCAGCAGGCACATGAGAAATGCAGCTTGTGTCAGGACGCAATGCCCATGCATCAGATGCCAAATTTTCTTTTGCTGATGAATACTCAGTCTTCCACATCAGCAAACTCGAACTTTATCAAAATAATTCCTTCCCTTCACAATGAAAAGAACCACCTCCTCCTATAGAAATAGAAGGAGAAAACGAATACGAACTTGATCAAATTGTTGACTCTCGACAACACTACGGTAAGCTACAGTATAGAGCTAAGTGGATAGGATATCCTCCTAACCACAACTTAGTGTGGTACGCAGCTGAGAACTTTAGTAATGCCAAAAATGCAATCGAATACTTTCATTGAGAAAACCCAGGAAAGTCTGGTCAAGGAAGAAGAACAGATGAGCGACAAAGACTGGATCAATCTAGCAGACCTTGTCACATCTGTGCAAATTACACCCGAGCAAAGAGAACACAACCAGAAAAGCTGGACTGGTTGCTTCGACAATGGATGCCAAGTACACTTTACGGAGAAAGAAGGGGCTGATTATTGGCCAAGAGAAGAATACTGGACACCCCCAGCATAACCACCCCAGTCCCTACCTATGACAACATGGGAAAAAATGTCACCACTCCCATGTACACCACCACCATTGCCATGCAACAACAACATCCTCTTAACAGCAAAATAAGAGAAGTTTTCAAGGATGAAAATGAGAAGAAGGGGGGCCAAAAAATCGTGGGCCAAGGTCAAAAAAGGAAAAAATGTGACTTGGGGGAACCCGGTACAGGAGGAAATCCTACAAAAACCAATCGACAAGTACACACACAAAGAAATGTACAATCAGGTGGGCGATACACTATTACCAAGATTGGCAACAATAAACCTGTGGCCAAGGTCGAGGACCAACTCTACAGAACAAGACACGATGGAGGGCCTATACGATCAAATAGGCCACCTACAAAACATGTTGGACGAATCTTGAATAGACAAGAGACTTTTCAAGGGACAAGCGAAGATGTGGGAAAGGACGGGAAGGACTCTCCAGAGAGAAAGAGTAGATTTGTAGGGGAAGTTAAGGGTTGAACAGATAAGAGCAGGATTTCAGTAAGAAAACTGGAAATGAAAGAGTGGGAGAACAAATTACTGAAAGAAAGGACAGAAAGGAACAATCAAGAATTGCAAAGATTGGCAACATGCCTAAACCGATTGATAGAAAAAATGGATGAGGGACCATTGGCCTAATGGGACTTAGGCCAGAGGGAAGGGGGAGCTAGTATTACAAACCTAGCATAGAAAAAGGTTTTTACGTGACTCATGATTATGAGATCGTAGGTTTGTAATGGTTTCATGCACATGACCAATTAGGTCTTGTGAGTTTCACACATGACTGGTATTTGCAAGTCATAGTTGTTATATTTGATTTGGTTACGCAATAACTCATTTGAGTTATATGATTCAAGTTGTTTTACGCACATGACCTATTTAAGGTCATGTGATTATTATGTCACACAAATGTATGAGTCACAATTGTGACTCATAATAGTTATTGATTTGTAAGCAGGTTGGGAGAAGGACTATACAAGGAGGAGGATAAGATGTAGTAGTTAGTTCTTCACGCAACCACCTAAGTTATTTCCTAAGATATAACATTACAACTTTATGAACATAAAACACCTTTATGATCTTTACTAAGGAAAGAAATATTACGATATTGTCATTATAAGAATAAGGAAGAAGTCAATGAATAACTTAGTCTCAAGAAGACTAAGTAAGACATAAAAACTTAGTCTTAGGAAGACTAAGCGAAGATTAACAAATACCACTCCTGGTAGTTGTTCCCCTGCCTATCCCTTCAAGATACTGACTCTATATTATTGTTGCCTGTTGTACAGTTATATAATAGGAGTGATCTAGTAGGCAATCCTAACAGTATCCTCCCCTTTTTTTATTGATAACCATAGATTCCTTATTAACCACTAGTTCTTCTCTCTTATAGAATATATCTCCAATAGTAGCAATTGCCTTTTCTCTATTAACAGCTATACTATTCTCTCTATTATCACATATAGTATTAATTTCTATTAGTAAGTACAAGACCAATATGTAATATTATATTACAGCTTAAATTTATTCAAGAAAAATCTATCTGTGCTATCATAAACCCATAAATCTCCTGTAATATATTCATGTTCTTTTACTCTAGACATCTGGTCCTCTCTTCAGCCACATTTACTTGTATAAAGATGTTGTATATTTTCAACCTTTATATTAGTAAAGTTGCTAGATATTAGCCACCTTGGTGGTAACATTAGCTGATAAATCTTAAGAAGGCTAATTTTTGACCTTTCATATGATTTTGTCATCTCTTTTAGTACTATAACCTGCTTTATTAGAATATCTGACTGCTGAAGGGTAGGTGATTTGATTGTAATACTTAGAAGATCTTTCACTTTGAATATTGTATCATGATAGGTTATAAAGATTTTAAATACCCATATAGTCTGCTGCTGATAGCTGTATCTTTCAAACTGTTTATACTCAAAGGTGTTATTGATAAAGTAATTGTGATATATCCACTCCCTTAATAAGATTGTTATATGGTTTTCTATTTTCTGATTCTCAGAATGCTGCAATAGAAAACTATTTCTTTTTTGTTGTGGTTTATCTTGTAGCACTTGAGCTAGACTCTTATCATGAGATAAGTTTTGCAGTCCAGAGCCAGTGGAACATAACTGATGTGATACTGGGTCAACCCATACATCACTCTGGAGCAAAAACTTCAATCCAATATCAGCTGCAAACCGATAAGCTAAATCCTTACTAGGAGTCAGGTGATTTAAATGTTCCAATTACTGCTGAATAGATGAATTTATAGCCTCTTCTTCTTCCACAAGAAAGTTTCCAGAAACTCCATATTGTCTTATCCAGTAGGAAACATGACATAAAAGATGATATTTTGGCTTGAATTTTGGTTCGGATATAGGATAATTGAGCTTATCTGTTATTCATAGTGTTCATGGATTCCATACTAAGTTTCTCTCCTATTGAATAATATCTCTCCATCAGTCTATTAACAGAAGTATAGAATGTGTTTTACTCTCTAGTGCTGTTGCACATTTGTTGAGATTTGAAATTGTCAATTGATAAAGTAATTTATGAATATTTCCAACTGCAACCAGTAGTTTTATCATCACTACTTCCTCTGTAATACAGTTCTCTAGAATATCATCATCACAGAATTTGTTAGTGGATAAAAACTAAAGGCAAAGGATGGGAGCTATATGTGCAAAGACTTTGAAATCATCACCCACAAAAGCCCCATTCCAGTGTATTACATGGAGACTAGTTAGGCGATCTGTAGATCCATCCCAGTTTAACCCATTGATAATGGCCTTTAGATCAACAATAGGTTTCTTGATCAACTTATTCCCCAGTTAAGTATGTGTAATGTGTTTCAGTGGACCTAATAGTCAACTATGTAGCCTCTCATAAGGCTGATCACTATGAGGATTGAATCCTAGCAAAAAATAGAGAGGACTGATTTGAAGTTTTAGGCCAAGCTTCAATCCAAATTTCTTACAAGGATTAGGGGTAGGATTTGAAACCTATTAGAGGAGAATCTCTAGTGTTTTATGCATATCTCGACTCTCGCTTTCATGAAGAATTCGATCAGGTAAGCTGTTCCCTGTATTTTTCTTTTGATGGAGACATAACTGGCAAGGGAATTCAGAGTTCTAGGCATGATTTAATAGATCTGATGAAGTTGGATTATCTCTTTTCATTATAATTAAACTACCTGTGATCATGGTCATTTTTCCACTAGCAGCATCTAATCCAAGAATTCCTCTCTATAAAGATACTACTTTATTTATAATTGGTAGTAGTAATGATATTCCTTGTACATCATGAGTAATACCAACAAATCGAAGTGCCCGTTTCCCACTCATTATCTATATATATCAAATTAGAAGACTTAGTTGTTGTTATCTATAACTCAGGTAGGAACAATAAACTCATCACAATATAAAAGTCTGGGAATGAAAGTACTGTTGCCTCATGAGTGTTCCACTTCTTACTTCAGTTCCTACTTAATCCAACTTGCCACAGGCTGATATTCCCCACACATATAGGGAGGTTCAGTCTAAGAGAACTGCAGGTCTTTTGTACCTTAAGTTGAGGAAAGATTTGCAGTATATCTGCTACTGTAACACCAGAGTACTGATTGGTACTTCTATTATTTCTATTAATTAGTGCAATTAATATCACACACTCCTGAGGTGCAGGATATAGGTTAGTAGTAGGGGTACTCTCTTGTACATTTCAGTATTTCTTGAAGGCATTAGTTTAATAAGAAAACACCATCTGGGAGCTTTGATAACTTATAGTACTTCAAGTAGGATATTTTCTGAGAACCTATTACTACCTTACAATGTCCACAAAATAGTTCAAATTCCATTTCAGGTCTTGGACCTGATAGTTCATGACAATTTCCAGAGAATTCCATCATACAACTAGTATGGAATTTGATAACAGAACCAAACCAGGGTTTCTTTCCATTAGGGTTAATAAATAAGGGAGACTGTAGTGAAGAGCAGTTACTCCATTTATCTCCTGTCTCTATATCTTCAAATATTCTTTCAGAATGTGATTCAAGGTTAGTGTGAGCAGATATATGAGATGGGAGAATAATTTGACCATTTTCTTGAACAGTGAGAGATGATCTTTATTTTGCAAACTCTATGTAGATAAGGTCTGATATGCTGATATGATAATATAGATGCTCTTGTCTATTGTTTGATGAATAGGTTTTAAATATATGTAGTGTTGGAATTCTGTCTTGAAAATGCTTGAGTATTGAGATTGAAGGAATATTGTGTTCTAATAGTTTATGTAGTACAGCCCAGATTGCGTCCAGTTATTACTGACTGAATGCTAGAGAGCTTGACATTACAAGAAAGTATAGTAAAGCAAATTTTTGGAATGGAAATGGATACCATTCACCATCACTCATATCTTTATTATTTAATTGACCAGTTATATTATCATAACTGTTCTCATACTGGAAGCAGGGACTATGCGATTTCCATGGTGGATATTCAGTTGTATCAGCTTCCTTATTTGTTCTATAGTTAGGTTCCCTGTCAGAATCTGAGGATATATCTGAGTTGTTTGACATATAGTTGATATTAATTTTATCCTCAAAGTCATTATCATCACTTAAAAATCCTATATTTTAATACCCTCTGCTCTTAATATTATGTTTCTAAAATTTGGAAGAGACAATTAAAGAATCACAAATAAGAATACCTGGTTCTGTTTCTGGTTGCTGTGAAGCTCCAAGAATACTGTTGGATTGAGTGACTTAGAGACCTCTTTCTGGTATTATAGTACCACCAATACTCTCTTCATCGATATCAACAAATAAGTTTATATTCAGTGAAATTTGCTCTCCCAGCAGGAAATACTTATGTGAATTATCGAAATTATACTCTATTCACATATTGTTAGAATTAGGATAACCATATATGATATATAATTTTTTTCTAAATATATAATTTTTTCATGTAGTTTGGGTTAGGATATACTAATAGAGAAGGGGAGAAATTAATCCAAATTTACCATTTAAAGAATTGGAAATAATTTTCTCTATAGAATTAGTATATTGAATCTGTAATTTATTAAATGCTATTTGATGTTCCCCTTTTGGGTCAGAATTAAGATAGATGTTAATTCTATCTTGTATATTATGTAAATCACAGAGAGAGGTATATTTCCCTAATTTAGCCTTTTCATCTAGAAGTATAACCTTAGAAATATTTTCTATATGCTTTGCTGAAACACAGTGTTTAATAAACATCATATGTCAATTGTAGATAGTATTATTATCACAAAGTGGGCAATGAATATTTACATCCATTTTATCCTTATCTGTTCATTAGTACTCAGTTTAATATAGATAGCAGTGGATACAATAGCTCATGACTTACTTCATCAATAGATTATTTAATTCAAAAAGAAAAAGAAAAATGCTGGTTATATATTTTATTTCCCAAATTTTGCAAAAATACTTTGAGACAATCTTTTGTAAATAGTGTGTATTATCTACTCACAGTACCAAAGTAGATGCAATGGGGAACTCAAATTCAGGTAATAGAGGATGCAACAAGTGACCTCTTTGCAAAAACTATTACCTGTTTCATAGAATTGAATGCCAAGGCATCCTCCATTATGAGAATTTGAATCCTCTGGTTTATCCACCTTGGTGCTATAGTTAGAGGATACTTACCATACTCAGTCTTTTAGCAGTATCATGATGATAAAGCATAATTGTGGTAGTATTAGTATGGTCAATATTCTTTGTATAAAATTCATATCATCTTCCACCTTTTCTCCTTCCTCTTTGCTTAAAATGCTGTTCTCTAACTATCTCTATCTTAATAACCACCCCAACCACTGGATACCATGGTTTGTATTTTCAATTTCTCTGTTACTATTGTTTAACTAACTTAAGAATTTAATGTCTAGTGAATTTCTTTACATCAGTCCATCAATACTGATCACTACCATAGTTGATAATGCAGGAATGCTAGATTCACCTGAGAATCACTTCCCTAATTCTTGACTATCAACCTCTCACCATGCCACTACTAGTAGAGGAAGAACCTTTACTCGTCACTGTCAATGAGCACAACCATATTGTTTACAAAGCATCAAAACTTTTCATCCTGCTTATCAGTCTCTAAGTCCTCTGTTAACAAATAATTTGACAAGTACTTCTGACTTTGTTCCTTTGAGTGATCCAAATGCTATGACTTGTAGTCATTCATCTTTTCTTCATCCTGAGGCTGCCACTATTCCTTTACTTTTTATAAGTATTTCTTTTTTGTGTTATTTAAAAACTGTAATGATTTTTTGATTTACTCTCCCCAACTACAAATAAAAGTACAAACTTTACTAATCCTCATATCACTATTTATGTCAATTAAAGCCTTGATGAATTCATGATTCCTTCCACTTCTAGACTTACCACCTCTCAAGGATTTCTACCTTCATATAATTTACAATCTCTTCCAGTTACCTCTCCAACACCTGGCCCTTCTGAGGACCCTTTCGGTCCTGGTTTGTTAAGATCATCTTCTAAGATAGAATCAGTGATCTGAGCAATTCATTTACAAATTGATAAGCTTGAGGAAGATCAAAGAGTTAGATGGGAGGTAACTCAAGCTAATCAAAAAGCTCTTTTGAAATCTCTTCAAGTACTTACTGAGGCTATTATCTCAAACCATGATACCAAGCAAGCTATTTATACTGCTACTATAAGAAATGTTACACCTGTAACATTGAAGGAGTTTGTTGAAGTAAGTTTACCCAATTCATTTCCTTTAATAAATACTTATCTTGCTAATATGGGGTAATATTTCAGTCTAAATAGAGTCCTAATACTGTTACTTGAGATGCAGAATTATTTCAACTTCTACAAAGCTCCAGCATTCAGGCTACCCAAGTTATTTCAGTTCTTAGCCAAAAAAACAAAAACACTTACAAAGGAAGAAGTTGTATGTTCTATCCCTCATTTGTTGGTTTTAAGTTCTCTCTCTTCCATAACTATTACCTTATTGTTAGCTATCAAAATTGAATATTCTATTAGTACTTGTCCTATGAAACGTTACTGATCAGTTGATTGTTCTTTTTAGGTATGGCTAAGAGATTTTATCAAGTCTTTATTTCATTGAATTGATCTTACAAGTGCTAGATTATTCTAAAAAAGTATTATAGTAGTATAATTAAGTTCTTTCCAAGTCTTTAAAAGTTATAAATTTCCTAATACTTATTACATCTTGATTTATTAGAAGTTTCTATCCACTCAGAGATACAAAGATCTTACAGTTGCACTCATTCAACATACAAAAGCTAGTCTTCTTTCAAATCTAGCTACTATCTTATCTGAAGAAAAAAGCAAATTTAAAGGCAAGTTACAGAATACAGAAATAAACTTGTTACCTGTTTAGCTGCTAGCAAAGACCTTATTTCAAGATAAGATATTCTCTGCTGCTAAGCCTGCACATCAAGATAATATGACAATTTTTGCAGCAAAATGGGTAGGTTATGCATTCTAGTATTGTTTTAATATATTCATTACTTATGAGACTAAAGGATTCATGCTAACTTAAGTACTTTACCATATAGAGATTAGTCACAGAACATTTAGTAGCAGTCAATATTACAGCTGCTAGATGGTGGCTACAAGTTCATGACCAATTAGTGAAGCTGCATGATAAGTCTCACTCTGATCCTCACCTCTGACTGTTAGTTTTTATTCCTTCTTTTTTTGTTACTGATCCTCTTTTCTTTATAGTATTAAAAAGAATGTATGGATATCCTAGTAGTATGAGCTACAAGATTCTCCATAAGGATGAAGAAAGCTTTCTTCCTAATGACCTTGATAATAATTCAACCCTTATAGATGACTCTACTAGGATTATTATTAATGAGAGTGATGGTAGTGAGGGTACTGATAGTAAATAGTTTGGTGGACTTAAAAATGACTCAGATGATGGTAATGATGGTAGAAATGACTTTGATGAAGCTGATATACTTGGGAGCCAGCTAGAGGTTGACTCTAATAGATATTCTCCTTAAGGGTCTAAAGTGGTACCTAGCTTGATGTATACTATAGGTAACTTTAGTAACTAAGTTAGTTTGTAGCTTTTTATTAGCTGTTATTCTCTAATTTGCTCTTTTAGTACTATTATTTACTATATTTATAATTTTGTAGTATAATATGAGATTTTATTTCTTTACACATTGCTATTACTCTTGATATTATGTGATACAACCAGCTCTTGCTTACAAAAATTTTATATTTGATTTAAAAAAAATGAAAACATCAAATTATTAAAATACAGCCATTAGTAAACTTAGCTTCCTATATATGAAATCCCTTAAGATTTCATCTAATCTTATACCAGATTGAAAATAGTATATCAGAATCTTATATTTTTGAGGGAATATTTTTCCTTCTTTGTATTTTATTTGTGAATATAATTGAAAACTTTCTCTTATCACTTACACCTACTTTTGATTCAATTTTTTAAAGCCTGATTTAATCTAGTCAAAGGTATCTCTAACCATTTTATAAATATTTCATCAAGCTTCTACTTTCTTTGAAAACAGATGTAGCACTTTTCTTGCTTTTCCAAATGTTCCCTCTCATGATAAGATATGATTTTCTATTGATATGAAGAGATATCAGAAATAGATTATATTGTGTCAGTTTTTTACAGCTTGACCAATTCTGAGTTTGACTCAGGGGTGTAGGGCTATATCCTATACAATAAATAGTGCCAAGCATTTCCCAGATAGCAAATACAAGAGAGTATTGTGGAGGATATTTCATATTATGCTAGAGTTGGGTAGTAGACCCCCTGTTATAACTAGGACTTAGTTGCCGTGACTTTTGTATCTTAGCTAGGGTGTTTTCAGGGTTAGGGCGCATGACTGATGCATGATTGGTGTAGCCTGAAACCTAATTTTATCAACTATCTAGCTTGTGGGTAAGCCCCATTTCACAAACTTAATTGTATCTAGCTACTGGCATGGGATACTTCCCCCAGCCAAGGGCCCCCTGAAAGAAATCCACCTCCTGGCCACCTGCCACAAATACATCATTAGCGACTCGCTCATCATTTCTCAACCACTGCTCCACAAAAGAAACCCTACCCAAAACCAAGTAACCAGTGATCTAGAGCTCCCCAGAGCAGGGCCATACGTAGTCCCCCAGTGCTGACCAGTTCCCCTAAATTTCCTCCAGCAAGACCTCTGCAGTACTGCCCCCCCATGGGACGGGTCCAAGAGTAGGTTGAAAGTTGTCGGCTCAGGAAGATGAAGTAAGATGTTGTCGAGATTAATACTGAAGTATTATTGATTGCATTGCTAAAGTTGCATCACACAGCCATTACGAGGTCCTGAAATCCACCGATGTACCTGGGGGTTAGCTAGGGCTTCTGAAATTGTGTAACCATACTAAGGCCATCAGATAAACTAGCCAGAAGTTCCAAGGTGTGGTGGGCAATTTTAGGGGTCAAAGCCATTCCACACAAAGTGGGAAGGTGAAGATACCTCTTCGAGTTGGAGTTGCCTGGGGGTTGCCCAGGACTTACGATAATTGCCAAGGAGAAACAAAAAACTGAACTCCTAGGTCTTACATGCCGAAGGGTAGTCAGGGTCCCTTCAAAAAGTGGTGCTGGAATAATTGTAAAAAAGAATGAAAGGCTATTGGAATCGTGTTCGTGTCTGTACTAGGTGGTGTCAATAAAGAAGGTATGGACTCAAGCCCTGAGAGGCTCCTCAAACTGTGAGCTGTAGTCCCAGTCATCTGCCAGTGCAAAAAAGAATGGCATTCCAGATAGGGATGCCTTTGGTAGACGAGTATGCTGAGGCCTCTAAGGGCATCTAGGGGGCATATCAATAGTCAAACAAAAAAAAGTGAGCCAAGGAGCATTGAAAACAATGAATCATCCAAGGTAGGAATAAAGACTTTAAAGCTATCATGAAAATCGCTCAAAGGGTGTTGATTGGGTAGACCCCCCTGCCTCCCCAAATTTCTTGGTGCAGCCTTGTGGGGGACTTGGGAGTTTTCTGTTACAGTTGTTAACAAGCAAGCACAACCAGGGACCACCACAAGAGAGAGGAAGAGACGAGCACTGAGATGGGAGAAAGCACAGCCGCAAGTGAGAAAGAAATAGCTAGAGACAGAAAGGTATCAGGATCTATGACAGGTCCACTGCTATAGAGGAATTGAGAGGTGGATAGTTTTTCTTTTCTTTTGTTTTTACATCAGAATTTTAGGAGAATAGTTTGAGATGGAGAATTATCTGGAGAGTGAGGGATTCAATTTGTCTGTGTCTTTTCTGGGATTGCATGGAGGAATACTTTTTTTTTTGTGAAGAGGATAGAAATAAGAAAAGTGACCAAGCTTCATACCTACCCTCCAGCCATCGAATCGCCTCCCCTCCCAGAGAGGAAAGGGCAACAGTATCATACAAAACATCACAAAGTAACTCACAAACATGGCCTAATCTAACCCTCCTCCACACCAGTACTCGAGTACATGCATTGGGCCACCACTACTAACACTCACTTCAAAAACCAATAAATACACTAGTGTAGTGGGCACTGTGGGAAAGGAAAATGGTCTGCAAGGTTTTAGCTAAAAGTGGTATTTTATTTTGATCGGATAAGCTAGTTGTTATGAGGGTCAGGATTTGGACATTTAGTGGAAGAGGGGAAATGTTTGTTTGCTAGTTAGCTCAGTTGATGGCTTGGAAAGGGAATTGGTAGTTAGGCAGCACAAGCATTAGGAGGAGGAACAAAAAAAAAAACAAGGAGAAAGAGGAGAAAGAGGAGAAAGAGGAGCAGTGGACAACAGACAAACATCGGACATCAGGATTGGGAACATAGGTTTATTTTCTCTTTTACGAATTTCTTTTTGTTTTTCTTTCAGTAGCAATTCCAGTAATGGAATTATATTTTCACTTCGGACGAATAAATTTGACCTCTAGTCATGTGTGCAGTGATTGCCCCTTCTAGTAGTGTTTGTTCTCCCTTGCCTTTATGATTCCCCTTTTTCGGCCTGTTTGTTGGAGAAGTGACCTTCTTCCTCTCAGCTCAACTGCCCTGCGACAACTTTTCCTTCGCTGCCCATTCCAATTCCTATAGGTACCTTGAAACAGATTGACCCTGGTTTTTTGTTTCTCAGTGGTGCTCTGAAATAGATCGTCAAGGTTACCTTACTAGGACACTGTTGATCTTGTCATTACCATTGACAAGACAGATTTTCTGGTTTCTATACTGGGAGGACTTTTTGCTTTTCTCACTTGAGTTCTTTCTGAAGTGGGGATAGTTTTTTTTTATTTATTCACATTTCGCTTTATCAATCTGGAGAATGGTACCCCTCTATCATATAGCAAGGCCATCGATACTAACAAAGATCTCCTTCGATGATAATGTGAACTTTGCAGTTCCCCTTTTTTAACTTTTTCTTTTATTTCATCGAATTCTACCTCTATTCCTATTTGTGGCCCTTTATTATCTCCATCCTATTTGTCACCTATTAGAATATCTAGTTTTATCAGGATCTCACCATTAAATGGAGGAAATATGGACATGAGTGAGAGTATAGAGGAATATCTAGATGATATTACAAGTGCCACTCTGTCTTGGGATAAGACGATAACACCTGAAATAAAGGAAGCTACTGATGAGTCGAAGATTTGGCTCTTCCATCAGAATCTAGAGCGGAATGTGGACACTTGGCACTGGTGGTACTACGTCTTTTCAGAGAGTGATAAGAAGGACTACAGTAAGATCGTCGAGGGGTTCAAGGAATGGTATGGGGTGAAGGCTACCCTAGCTTCCTCTCTCTTTGCCATTAATAATGAGATACTTTCTTTGCATCAGTGGGAGAACAAATACATTCGAGATTATGTACATGGTATGGAATGGTTGTCACGAAAGGTTCCTAAGGAGATGGATTTCCTGTTCGTGATTGCTTTCATCAAAGGCATGAGGGATCAGGAAGGATGCAAATGAGTCACCTTTGATTTGAAGTATTCACCAAACTTTTCCTACACCAAAGCCCTTACCATGGTCAAGTTTGCATATCAGGAAATAGGAGAGACAGATCCTTTCATGTCTATCCAAAAGTTCCATGAACTAGAAGGATCGACAAATGTCCTCTATGCTGCTCCCACTGTCCCTCAGGTGAACACAGTTGGAAAGGCTACCATTCTCTAGCCCTTAGTCAGTAGTTCCACACAGGCACCGGTTCTTACTCAAGAACAGTTTAATGCCTTCATGTCTTCATATGAGACTTCCATGGGTCATGGATGCAGGCCATCATATGGAGCATCAGGATTAGATTCTAGCAATCATCAAGCTAATTTACGAGTTACTTGCTTCAACTGTTGGATAAGGGGACATTATTCAGACATGTGTCCCAATCCTCCTATCACCACCTATGAGCAGCAACAGATCCGAGAGGAGGTTCAACATGAATGGGAAGTCCAGGTACAAAGCTTTTGTAGACAGGAGCATCAGTTAAATTGCCACATCTCTGGTACGAATATGATTGAAGTTTCTCTACAATCAATTCTGCAATGTCCAGTTCCTGAAGGTCAAAATAATGGTGCTGTGTCTTCAGCTCCTGTCTCTTGTATCCATTTGTGTTCTGTCCAGAGGAAGGATTTTGGGAATGCTTGTATGGTCCTTGCCAAGATTCCAGCTGTTTGGACTACTTTCCAAAATGCATTGGCAGAAAAGAGAGCCAGAGCGGAAGAAGAAGATAGCAAGAGTTTGAGTAGTCAGAGATTGCAGAAGATGATGAGAAGAGTAGTGGAGCCAAGTGGTATTTCGCAACTTTGCCGATCTCATCGAGTCATGAATGGTACATTGGCTTATGGGAGAGGTTCGGAGGTGGAGGCAGTAGTAGAAGAGGAAGAAGAGGATCAACGGGATATTGCCACTAGAAAAGAAGAGCAAATGGAGACAAGTGATGACATTGGGCAAGTTCAAACCAGGGCTCAACATGTCCATATGCTGGGCAACTCCTTACTGAAGGTGAAGGAGCAAGTAATGATTGTACCAATTAACAGGATCAGGAATCAGATGCCATTTACTATCCATGATGCCCTGAATGGACCAAATCAAAGCTTGCAGATTACGCTTCCACAACTTCTAGACTGCTCAACTTGTCTTCATTGGCACCTTGTAGAGCTTTTACGGTTTTCTGTTCCCCAGGCGAGGATGAAGAAACTGCCCAGCACTGCACAAGTTTTACCATTGGCAACTTTACGTTCATCTAAGCTACTAGTCGGGAACGAAGTCATGAGTGAACCATCTCCCGGACAGGACGAAAATATTGAATGTCTATATATTGAGGCATGGACTGGTGACACTCAGCTGCTTGATATGCTAGTAGATGCTGGTGCAATGCTAGATTTGATCTCATCTCAGCTGGTGGAGAGACTTTGTCTTCAAAGGTTTCCTGTTTTTAGTCTTGGGATGTGGTTGGCAGATGACCAATTGGTAGTTCTTAGGAACTATGCTTGGCTCGACATGGTGGTGGCAGGAGTTCTTGCAGGATCAAGGCTTACAAGGTAGCAGTTTCACAAACCTACCAGTTACTTTTGTCACGCTGTTGGTTGAAGCATATGCGAGTAATCGAATATCACAATTCACGTACCCTGTTCATTGAGGGAAGTGACAGGGTTTGGAGAAAGGTTCCTGGCATTCCTATCAGTGGTATTTGTATTAAGATAGAGAAGTTGGATTCTGAGCCCTCCTTGACATAGATGACGACGAGACTGAGGATGCTATCGAGATACTTTTGAATGAGCTTGACCACTGGAAGGAGAGAGAAGTTGAAGCTCAGAGTTCGGAAAACTAGTAGCATCACTCTGGCATTAAGGGAATGAGCAACACTTGTGTGACCCTGGGGGGATGGATGAAGATGATGGAGTTTTGGTAAGTGATTGGATGTTTGAAGGGGGGATAGAAGGGGAGGCAGCATTAGACAAGAAAGTAGAGGGAAGGAAGGTTGAGAGGAAGAAGAAGGAAAAAAAGAGGATGGAAGGAGGTAATGGGGGAAAGGGAGGTGAGGTGGAGTTAGAAGAAGTAGATTGGGGAGTGAGGATGATGGTGAGTAGTGAGGAGGAGAGAAGAGTGGGGATGGGGAATGAGAAGGCTGTGGAGAAGAAATTAGAAGAGGTGAAGGTGATGGGTACGATGGCACTGACCCAAAACCAGGCCCACTTGTTTCCAACTACTTGTCGACCAGTCAAGCGCAATCTCATCAGTGAAAATTTGGTCATTCTGAGGAGATCAACAAGTGGTTCCAGTCGACGAAGTTATATCTCGGACAGCACCTTACTGCCATGGAGTTAGTGAAAGCCAAGAAGATGTTGTTTATATGGAAGGATGTTTTCAAAACAGATTTTTTAAAAATTCGAAAAACAGACCTTATCGAGCATGTGATAATCCTGATGCCTGGAGCAAAGCCTCATTGTGTACATATTCTGCTTTACATGGAGGAAGAGATCGCTTTTTGTTGTCACCTCATACTGAAAATGAAGGAAGCAGGGTTGATCTATCGGTGTGATACTGAATGGGGAGTGAGAACCAAGGTTCCACTGAAGCCTAGAGTAGAGACTCTCCCAAAGAATAATTAATTGAGAATGGTTCACAATTTTATCCCATTGAACCATGTCATTGAGAAATCTCATTACCTTTGTCTGTGACTTGAACAGATTATTTACACCATTTTGAAGAAGGGGAAAAGGTTTTTCTTCACCACTAATGCAGTTAATTCCTACTGGGCCATTCCAGTTAGATGAGGTGATGAGACTAAACTAGGCTTCATTACTCCATATGGCATGTATTGCTATAATGTCATGGGTCAAGGGTTAACTGGTGGGACCCATACATATAGCCAATTCAGAGATCTTGTGTTCAGTGCAATTCCCTAAGGATGTGAGGATTATCAGTGGATGTAGAGATTGCTGCAAGGATTTGAGTCACTGATCAGGGACAGTGGTGATGTAGCATTCGATGGGATGATCGACGATAGCTACAGGAGCTCGACGACCTTTGAGGAGATGCATCGAGCCCTGCACGAAAGGTTTTTCCTGAGATGTACTTGGTGCCTTTTGTATCTGAAGGATTCTAAGTCGCATTTCTTCTGCAATTCCCTAGATTTCATCAGCCTAGAGGCAGGTCCGAATGGATTGCATCCCTCATTATGAAAACAGCAAATGATTCTTGAATGGCTATCTCCATCGAACCAGGCTGAAGTCGAAACCTTCTGCTATCTCACACCATTCCTTAGACGCTTTATTCCAGGTTAGGCAGAGCTGGTAAGGGTCATGAAATACATAGTCAACTATGTATGGGTAGAAAGTAGGGAAGATGACAGGACAGCAAGGAAGAGAGCATATGAAGAAGAATTTGTCTGGAACGAGGATAGAGAGGTTGCTTTTCAGGCGATAAAACATGCAATTGCAAACAATACCATGGCTTCACCTGATCTGAATGTGCAATACCATCTGGCTGTGGATGCGAGTAAACATAGTATTGGAGGAGTTTTATTCCAACTGGAAGGGTTCGAGGCTGGAGTGGAGGCGATGAACTCTGGATCCTGCCAGAAAGCCGAACGAATAATTATGTTCATGTCGTTTAAGCTGATGGATGCGGAAACAAAATACTTCAATTTGGAATCAGAAGCATTGGCTGTAGTTCACTACTTGGTTGAGATTCGATGGATAGTAATGGCCTCAAGACATCCTACTTTTGTGTACATATACCATGAAGTGCTGAAGACACTTCTGACTGGGGCTGACAATGATACTCATGGAAGGATTGCCAGATGGCAAGAAAGCTTGGGCGAGTATGATATACGACTTCTCCACAGATCTGCAAAGATGCATTTTATTGGGATCACAGATGGTCTTTCTCAACTGCCAACTCGACTGCTCTCAGATCACGTTACGGAGGATATGGAGGGGTGGAGGCCAGCAATTGGCGTCGTTGTTTCAGTGATGTGGCTACCTACAGATGTCAAGGTTGACTCATCTATAGCTGTAGCACTATGATGGAATAGGAAGTTCTGGGGAGCAGGGTTAGTGGAGGAGCCTAGGTGGAGAGGGGGGAGAGATCGGGGTGGTACATTTTCGAGGCTTACAGAGGTAGTTTCCGGGATGGCACGTTTGCAGGAGAATGGAGTAGGTGAAGGTGGAGAAGGGAATAGTGGTTTAATAGAAGCAGCAAGAGATATGAGAAGGCGGAGTTGGAGAAAATGGCTAGAATCAGGAATGTATGGGGAGGTAGTGTAAGGGAGATTAGATGAATTCGATGATGGCATGATAGGAGTTAGAAGGATGGAGATAGGGAGAAGTCAGAGGAGGGTACTTGAGAGGGCTATGAGGAGATATGTCATGGTGGATGGACTGGACCCAAAGCTTTTCTTTAGGGAAAAGAATGGAGAAGTGGCCAGTTGTATTCTTGAGGAGGATGTCGAGAAGGTATTAACCAGTCTTTATGAGGTACATGGGTACTTTGCGATGAATATTACTCTGGGATATGCACATGGTGAGGTTTACTGGCCATTGAGAGCACATGATATCGGCCGATGGATATCTTCATGTGAGCCCTGTCAGAGAGTCACGAAGATTCAAAAGGCTAGACAACTTCACTCTATCATTCAGTTCAGTCTGATAGATATGAAAGGAATGGATTTCGTGGGACCTATAAACCCTGCCTGTGAGGCAACTGGGTATGTTTACATTCTCATTGTTATTGACTACTTCTCTTGGTTTCTTTGGGCAATTGCAGTCCAAAAGGCAGATCAGATGTCTACAATAAAGGCACTCTTGGACCACATTTTGCCAGTTGTTGGATGGGCTCTCACTGTATATACCGATAACAGCAGCCATTTTACCGGTGCGATGATAACCCAGATGTGGAAAGACCATGGAGTTATGCATTTTCCCTTGGCAATATCGCATCTGCAGTCAGTCAGGTTAAGTGAGCATTATGTCCAGATATTGATAGGATGGATAAGGCTAGGTTGTGTGTCCTCAGGGTCAGCATACCATTGGGGTCTAGAGATACAAAGTGCTATTCTTAGTATCAACTTGAGATGTATCTGGGTTCATGGATATACACTGGCTGAGATCCTACTGGGGTTCAATCCCAAGCATACAAGAACCAAAGAATCTGGGCTTTCTGACTGGCTTAAACAATCTATATTACAAGGCCTCGATCTTCCAGAGTCACAAGAAATTGACATTTACGCTTATATTGACATCTGAGAAGAGCGAGGACAAGTTGCAAGTGAGCATCTGGCCAAGAAGCAGGACAACATGAGACCTAGAGTGATAATTGGATATCAAAAACTCGAAGTCGGTGACCTAGTTCTCTTGCATGATTTTCAGCTAACAAAGGACAAGGGCAAGAAGTTGGAACCCTGTTGGTCTACACCTCACATGCTAGTGAAAGTTTCAAAGTCTAGTGTTTCAGCACATGTTCAGCAACTCCATGATCCTCCCAGAGTTATCAAGCATTATCACTTCGATGATCTTCTCATCTATGTTCTGCGAACCAAGGACTATCCATCTTCAGGGGAGTTAGGGAGAGTACCAAGAGCAGTGGAGTATGTGAGAGGTAAAATGGGGGACGTTCAAGGGGTTTGGCAGGTTGGTCAATGGTCATTCAATATGTCTGATTTGTACCTCGGAGAAGGAGGAGTTACATAGGCTAGGTAGACTAGATTGGATCATAGGGATAAGGGGAGAAATTTAGACATCTGGGTCGACATCTTCAGCAGCTGGGGTGCATCTGTGGGGAAGGCAAATGGTCTGCAAGGTTTGAGCTAAAAGTGGTGTTTTATTTTAATTGGATAAGCTAGTTGTTATGAGGGTCCGGGTTTGGACATTTAGTGGAAGAGGGGAAATATTTGTTTGCTAGTTAGCTCGGTTGATGGCTTGGCAAGGGAATTGGTAGTTAGGCAGGACAAGCATTAGGAGGAAGAATGAAGAAAAAACAAGGAGAAAGAGGAGAAAGAGGAGCAGCGGACAATGGACGAACATCGGACATCAGGATTAGGAACATGGGTTTATTTTCTCTTTTATGAATTTCTTTTTGTTTTTCTTTCAGTAGCAATTCCAGTGACGGAATTATATTCTCACTTCGGACGAATAAATTTGACCTCTAGTCATGCGCACGGCGATTGCCCCTTCTAGTAGTGTTTGTTCTCCCTTGCCTTTACGATTCCCCTTTTTCGCCCTGTTTGTTGGAGAAGTGAACTTCTTCCCCTCTGCTCGACTGCCCTGTGACAACTTTTCCTTTGCTGCACGTTCCAATTCCTATAGGTGCCTTGAAACGGATCGACCCCGGTTTTTTGTTTCTCAGCACGCAGAGATAAAATACTGATATGAAGACAGTTGGGGGAATAATATAAAAAGCACTTTATTATGATCTAGGATTAGGGTGAATATCATCGTTACAACTCTCGCTTCCAGGGTTCAAGGCTGACCTATCCGACCTTCAACCCTGTCAGGTGTGGAGCAAACAAGTGGGCAATTGTGTTACAAGGCGAACATTTCAGGTTAGTTTGACAAGTGTACCAGTACTCGGGGGGTACCTAAAGTCGGGCGCGCTCCATATACAGTAACTTTGGTTTTCCACTATACAAACCCGTTTTCTTGACATATTTTGTTAGGGGGAAAAAAGTCGGGCGCACTTCCAGAATAGGGAACAAACCCAGAAATTTCGTGGAACCGCGCCAGACTTACCCTTGTACCATAGTACAAGTACTCTAGCCCCCGAAGTCAAGTAAGACGGTCCGAACAAAGACTAGTGTCTTTCAGCCACATATGTGCACCAGACCAACCAAAAGTAGTAGTTAGGCCGCCAACAGCTTTCTGCTCCAGGTCTCCTCTGGGTGATTGTAGGTTTTCTATCCCTGGTACTTGATGAGCATCCCCTTTATCTATTCACTATTATTCTAAGTCTATGGTATAAGCCTCAGATACAATGCCAGTAACCCACACCAGTGGTAAAGGAACTTCTCCAAGAGTTCATATTCTTAAATGAGTGGCGATCCTGACCTTACACTGGCATGGAAACCTGAGTTTCTCACAAATCAGTACAAAGTTGAATGTGCCAAAGTTAACCACAGGTGCAATTGTTGAAAGAGCAAAAAGCTGAGCAGCAGATACAGAGGATTTCGATGACATTCTTGGTTGCTTAGGAGATTCAGAAGAGGGTCCTGGTCCAGCACAAAAGATACTGGAGGGCTTGGCAGAATCTGAAACTCTTTGAGCACTGTCTCAAAGTGATGCACAACATTGGCAAATGCCATTGTTTGATATTGCTAAGGAGCTAGGAATCCCAGCTGCAAGATCGACACTTGAGGCCATTTTTTATGGCCACTATAATATTTTCTGAAGAAAGCCGATGTTTAAACCATATCTCAATGAAGGTCAAATTGAAGCATGCTTGCACTTTGCTCATATGGCACTCTATATAGCTATCAATAGTATTGTATTTACTGATGAAATGTGGATTAAATTCAATAGTACCTGGTGTCAAACCCATGTTTCCCACATATATTGTGCTGACCCATTCTGATAGACTATACACAATCAGAATATTCAGGCTACAATATGAGTAATGTTTTGGGGAGCCATTATTATTGGGCATTGTAGTCCATACCATCTGTGGGAGAAGGATACTGAAGAGGATAAGTTGCATTTCTTTGCTACTATAGATGAGGAAAATGCTATACATCTACAAGAAATACAATACAATCAAATGCTAGCTTCAATTGAAGGTATATTTAATTTTTCTAATAATTTAGAGTGGCTTAAATTAATGCTTTATTTAGGTACATGGCAAAAGCAAGCGATGGATGATTTCAATACTCATATTGACCAAGTCAATAAGGAAGAAGAATGTACAGGAAGAAACAAATGGTGAAAGCGAAAACTAGAGTCAATGTTCAAGATGAAAAAGCTTGATTTCACAAGTAAAGATAGAATTAACTGGATATCCTATCGAGAGCGAGTACTGAGACCAAAATTATACCCTTTTATCAATAATCTTCAAAGAAAAACAGGAATGCCTATAATCTATTTGGTTGAGGACAATGCTCCTCCTCATCAAAGAGCATGTGAGGTTGAGTTTACTGAACGAAAACTACATAGTATTCGAACTCTTGATTGGCCATCGAAATCACCAGATCTTAATGCTATGGAAGAGGTTTGGAAGGAGGAAAAAGATGAAATAGCTACATATCAATTTACTAGAGTGGGGCAGAAAACAGTTGAAGAGGCAAAAGCAACATTGACAAGAGTTTGGAAGCAAACATCTCAGCTATATATTGATTCATGTTGTCGTACATTTCATCAGAAGTTGGAGCAAGTAATTCTCCATAGAGGAGATAACAACTTTCATGCATAGTAGGAGAGTTGCACTCTACTATCCTAGGCCTCATCATCCTCCTGAATTCCCTACTCTCTCGAACTTCCTCCTAGTTATGATCATTAAATTGTAGGCAGACAGCATGCCACAATATCAGTAAAAATATTATCTTCTGCCCAATACATCTTGTGCGTCTGATGCACAGGGTGCACATAATGATAACCATTAACCAGGACATACTGTCGAGTTGACATCACATCCTGACGTCGAGTTGTGCACCTGGTGCATCCTGACAGTATCCAGACATGGACCCCTACACCAGGTATGCCTTGACAATGTCTAATTCTGTGCTCTTGCATCCTAACAACATCTGATCCTCAGGTGTTGCATCCTAACAACGTCTGATTCTCATATGTTGCATCCTAACACCATCTGATCCTAGCCTGTTTTGTCAGGATGCTACTTGATCCCAAGCTCTTACATTGTGACGACACCTAATTCTGGTATCTTCCACCATGACTTCGCATCCTCACCTGTGTGCATCGGGATTCCATGATACTCACGATGTGTGCCCTGGTGCCACCAATCATCAGGTTTTTCCATCCAGATTCTTTCTATGTGATGCTCCTCTCGTCTGGATCCCCGCCTGCATACACGATGTGCCCAAATTTCACCTTGACCATGACATCTCATCTTGATGCTACTACTTCATGTCTGGACCTCCTCAGGATGCCTTCCGAATTGTAGTGAATTACCCCTGAAGCCATCTGCATGTTGCGCCCGGTATTGCCCAATCTTTCCAACTCCCTCCTGATATCCGATATACTACATTGTGATCACCCTGACAACCTCCGAATGGCTGCTTTTCATAGATTCTACAGTGAATATCACCCTGATTATTCCTTTGCACTATGTCCTTTTATTTCTATTGTAGTCTCATCATAGTAAGCTAAATCAAATCTATTAAACATAATCTTTACATGGTCTTAATTCCCATTAATCACCCTCGGTGACAGTCTCACCCCACTGTTCATCATCATCTGGCCTACAATGACATCGTCACTGGTGCTGCTTGCACTTCCTGAGAATTCCCAAGGCTCAACGAGACCCCCCGAGATAGAGAAGGGATTCCCGCTAGTACTGCTTGTGCTTCCTGAGAATCATCTAGACTCAGAGGACCCGAACCTTGTAACTGAAGCTCCCACCTACCGACATCTGGCTCAAGTCATACAAGCTGTCACTTTCAGGTGACAGGTTCTTATGTTCCTGATGTCTCACTAGGTCCAAGGTCTGGTAATTAGTGTGTTGCGGTACTGGCTATGTAGAAGTATGGTTGGATATCCGACTCTTGAGCTCAGTGCTTACTGCTTCCCAATCCTCATCATATCCTTCACAGCGGTCCTGCTGCACCCTGTGAACTTGCACAACCCTCTTATCGATTGTTGCGTAAATATTTTCGACAATCATATCCTAGATCCTCCATGGGCACTTACCCCAAGTTTCTTTTTGCCAGTCAAAAAGGTCTTGTATGTTTGGTAACAGGTTAGCTGCCCTGGTCACGAATAAACAGTTGGATGATTTGGAGACTCACCCCCAGCTCCCTCAGGCTTGAAGTCGTTGGACTCCTGATATATCCCCGTTTGCCATGCATGCAGTGCATGGTAGATTATGGTGCACATCAAGTAAATCATAGTGCCATTGATGCATGCAAGAAAGCCAGGATCCACAATACCTTGCATCCACTTCCCTACAAAGTACTTACAAAAAATCGCCTCAGGAATCTGCAGCGCAAGGAATCGTAATGTCAGGCCCTGGGCTATGTCCAATTACAGTCAGTAGTGGTCACTATATAGTAGGCATCTGGTGGAGACAAACATTGTACCCTTTCAGGTCACACATAAACCTGTCCCGTTCTAGCAGATAATCAACTCTGTGCGCCATAGCTGTGGGATCGTCAGGCAGACTGTAAAACTCCACAATCTCTTTCTTCACCTCATGTACAAACTGGGTTCGTACACCAGAGTGTTTTTGGCGTATCTTTCTAGGTTAGTATTGCATTCTGTGTTGCATCATATCTGCCTGAATCCACTTACCAACCTTATGCACTGCTCTGAGGGTTGAATGTTTTCAGCATCTGCAATATTAGCAAGTGCAGCATCCCAAACTTTGTTCAACTGGGCCATTAGAGCAACACCATTCAGGAGTGGCTGCTCAAATACGCTGAACCGTAGAATCAGAGTCTTCGCGTTATCTAATATGGCCCTTTCTGCACCTGTCACTAGATTTCACCATGAGTAAGGAACTGGACTAGAAATCAAGGTACCAGACACAGAACCACGTAGGCTACCCAGTGGGGACGATAACTGTGCATCACTCGATGATGGGAACATTGGAGGAATGTAGGCTCTCCGCCAAATTATGTGTCCAAGATCCATAGTCGTACACTGAGCAGGACCTATCTCCTGAGACCCTAATGTAGTCGAAATGCATATAGTTCTCGCCCAATTGTCTCCCTTTCTATTAGCTACTTGTGAGCCATGATCATGCCTTGATCCAGGGCCATTTGCAATATCAATGCCTTCTCCATCAGGTTCGGTGTCTGATTCTATTTTGTCTGGTCCATGTGAGATTTGGTACTCATCACTACTATCGTCTGATAGATGCATTGTTTGGGAATTGGGTAGATCATTGGGTTCAGTTTCAAGTTCTGCATGCACCATGGTCAGCATTGTGCCCTTCTTTGGTGCTTCAGTGCTCTTCCTAGTAGGCTTGCAATCGGGGGTGGAGAAGAATCCCGAGTTGAGGATGTGTCTTGAGATTCATTTTGACATGTTCTGGATCTCCCTTTTCCAGATCCCATGGTACTGGGTTGCACGTCACATTTACCTCAATATAGATTGCTGACTCTGGGCACTAGCTGACTGCCTGTATTAGCCTGTTGCTTATTCATGATGTAATAGGGTAGTTAGAGTAAGGTAAGTTAGGATTCAGGCTGGAGTAAAATTGTAGGTATCTCAGGCACAGTTTGGTCAAGATGAGAAGTTTGAATAGCTTTCTTGTGTTGTATATGACATGTCAGCTCTTATACATAAGGCTCCTTAGGGGGGGAGAGGGAGCACCGGATCACTGACTATCACCCATTCTTGAAGCAAAAGATTTGCCTGCAAAATGGCGTTTTCAGAGTGTTCAACATTATGTTCATAATAATCTAAGTATTCTTAACTACGATTGGACTCAAGACTCCGGCATGAAAAAATTAGATGAAATAAGGGTATTGTTAGGGTGGGTAGCCTAATAAAATCTAGCCACGAACGGTATTGTTTACCGACACTATTGGCACTACAGTATTCTCACATTACCTAACTAGCACTAGAAGTGTCTGAAATTATCTCCTGGCTCGGGTCAACATAGCTTGAACACCCGAGAGACTAAATTCAAGCAATATAACCTACTCACGCATAGATGTTAGTGATGAGATGGACAGGGGTTGTAGCCTCACTGTTTCTGACCAACTTCAAACCCCATTCCGTCTCATCACTAACCTCAATACCCTAGTGGATAATCGACATACTGTGAGCTGACTCCAGGTCAGTTAATGATAGACAATACAAGACGTGCCAAATCAAGAAAACACCAGATGACAAAGTAAGGGGGCATAGTGCTATCACTATTGTCACATACCAGGCACTCGAGATCAAAATGGTTAGTAATATGAGACGCTAAAGCAAGGGCATCCCATGGTATCTTTTCTATCATATAGAGGCACTCAACATCACAAAAGATCCTGAATTAGTTAGCAAATTTTTAAAATTTTTTTTTTTAGACTAAGAGATCAAGCTCCCAGTCTAAAAACTACCTAACAAAAAGCTACTTAGCAAAAAAAGAAAAAAAAAGCTACAAAAAGATTATTTCCAGGGACCCCAGTATCTTGTTCCACATCAGGGCAAAGGGGGGGTCCCAAGGGCTGGAGGAATTGGGTTGGCAGTAGGGGGATGAGAGGGAGCCTGTGGGAGGGCCTGACGCCACTGGGGGGCTCAGCATAAAGAGGGAGCTCAGCGCACAGGGGGGGGCATCGGAGTCCAGACAACTAGTGGAGCAGGGGAGGAGGCAGCAGGGGGAGAGCTGCTGACAGCGCTGGGAGTTGTAAGGAAATCAGCCATCCAAGGCTGCTGTCAGACAAGATCAAGCAACCTTCTGTGCTTGTGTTGCTCTGACAGGCTAGGAGGCTCACCGGCAGTGACAGGGGGGGAGTCCGAGCTTGTAGTAGGAGGAGGGCTTGAGGGACCCGGTTCCACATCCATTTCTTTGTCCTTGTCCTATGTGTTTGTGATTAGCTAAGATGGTAACTAAAATATGGTTCAGGTTAAAAACTTACTTCTTCCATCACAAGAGTGTGTTTGCCAGGATCTTGCCCCTCCTCCTCATCCTCTGCCTCCTCCTCCTCCTCTGCCTTCTTCTCCTCCTCCTCCTCCTCCTCCTTCTCCTCCTCCTCTTCTATAGCCTCCCTAATATCTCTGGCTCACCCACAGCGATCCCAGACCTTGCAGTCGAAGAAGGGATATCTGCTATGTACAGGTACAGGGGTCTGGTCACAATCCTCTGCCTCACCGTGGCATGGCTCCAGGACCATCAGGTCTAAGGGGTGTTTGCCATCATTGGCAAGGAGCCACACCAGGATGTCTTCATCTTCCTGAAGAAAGATGAGTTCCCAGAGTGGGAGAGGATCACAGGGCGCCCAACTAAGTAACCGAGCACCCTCACTAGTCGCCATAAGGAGATATTGGGGGCATCAGATTGCCCCCTCCACACACTGCTGCTTGACTACCTTGAGCACACTTTCGATACTTGGTGATGCCATGACTCCCCAGGTGATTCCCTGGTCAGAGTCATTGGCACACCAGGTATAGCCAAGGAATGGGTGCCCAGTTTCTCGGGCACCCGACTCACAAATGATATGGATCCTTATAGCCTGTATGCAATAAAGGGAGGCCCAATCCGATAGAGCCACTGACAATATATGTTAGCACAAGGATAGCATATAATAGATGGGAGGGGGCAACACTTACTAGGAGGTCCCTCGACCTCACCACCAACCTTCATACCCTCCACCAGACAACACCCGTTCGACGTCCTGAGGTTCCTAGCCGTGTCAGAAACCAAGAGCCTGAGGTGGCAGTCCACTTCCCAGATGTCATCAGCCTGGTGCTTATCTTTATCCAGCGCAAGCTAGGGTACGACTGGGGCAAGAGACTGAGCATACCCAATGACTGAATCCAATTCGGATTCAGGCAGGCGGCGGAGGTCCAGGGAGCGACCAGTCAAGTCGGCCTTGACATGGTCGCACCAGGCACTGTACGTAACAGGGAATGGGCATGGGTGCATGAACCCACGCCAGCTTTTAGCATACGCTATGTCGCTATACCTTCCCCTATGAGTATTAGTTTAAATGTTTCTGACAGATGAGGGTAGGTTGGATTTCACTTACAAGGAATCCTCTACCGCTGGCTTGAAGGGTAGCCTCTCTGATGAAGTTGACTGGCTCGGGCTGCTTGCAACCATGCATGCCAGTGCTCTCCGTTTCCCACTCCACCCATGCGGCTCAACAGGCTCGGCAGCAGGACACCTAAGAAAAAAAAAGGAAATGTTAGTAATTATCACATGATAAAACTTAGATGGGCTCTACTTACTTCCCCATCTGCACTTCACTTCCCCAAGGTCAAACCGCAGGAATGACAGGGGCAGCAGGAACGACAGAGACAGCAGGATGTCTAAGAGGAAAAGAAACGTTAATATTGCTCACTCCAGACAGTCAATGGTGTTGTGGAGTGTACTTACTTTTCCTTGTTCGCTAGTCATCTTCTCAATGTCTGAGGCGCCATCGGAGTTAGAGGAAGGGGAAAAACAAAACAGAAAAAAATGAAAAAATGAAAAAAGACAATTCCAAGTGGGGGGAGGGGGAAGAGCCTCCTGTTAAGAGATAGAAGGAAGAAGGGAGGGTAGAGAATGAGAGAAGGAGAGAAGGAGAGAAGGAGAGAAAGGGTCTTCTTCTTATCTTCCCCTGTGGTGGAGAGAAGAGAAGGGAAGGAGGAAATGAGGGAAGAACAGCTGGATTTATATACCCTATGTATGTAGGGTATATAAATCCAGCTGTTCTTCCCTCATTTCCTCCTTCCCTTCTCTTCTCTCCACCACAGGGGAAGATAAGAAGAAGACCCTTTCTCTCCTTCTCTCCTTCTCTCCTTCTCTCATTCTCTACCCTCCCTTCTTCCTTCTATCTCTTAACAGGAGGCTCTTCCCCCTCCCCCCACTTGGAATTGTCTTTTTTCATTTTTTCATTTTTTTCTGTTTTGTTTTTCCCCTTCCTCTAACTCCGATGGCGCCTCAGACATTGAGAAGATGACTAGCGAACAAGGAAAAGTAAGTACACTCCACAACACCATTGACTGTCTGGAGTGAGCAATATTAATGTTTCTTTTCCTCTTAGACATCCTGCTGTCTCTGTCGTTCCTGCTGCCCCTGTCATTCCTGCGGTTTGACCTTGGGGAAGTGAAGTGCAGATGGGGAAGTAAGTAGAGCCCATCTAAGTTTTATCATGTGATAATTACTAATGTTTCTTTTTTTTCTTAGGCATGCCACTGTCGAGCCTTTAGAGCCACATGGGTGGAGTAGGAAACGGAAAGTGCTAGTGTGTGTGGTTACGAGCAGTGTGAGCTAGTCAACTTCATTGGAGAGGCTATCCTTCGGGCCAGTGGTGGAGGATTCCTTGTAAGTGAAATCCAACCTACCCTCATCTGTCAGAAACATTTAAACTAATACTCATAGGGGATGCTATGGTGACATAGCGTATGCTAAAAACTGGTGTGTGTTCACACACCCATGCCAGATCGCTGTTGCATACAGTGCCTAGCACGACCATGTCACTGCACACTTGACTGGTCACTTGCTGGACCTCTGCTGCCTGACCGAATCAAAATTGGATTCTGTTGTTGGGTATACTTACTCCCTTCCCCCGGTCGCAGCCTGGCTCGCACTTGTTAAAGACAAGCACCGTGCCGATGATATCTTGGAAGTGGAATGCCATCTCAGGCTCTTGGTCCGTGACATGGCGAAGAACCTGAGGATGTCAAATGGGCATCATCTGGTAGAGGGAAAGCAGGTCGGTGGTGAGGTCGAGGGACCTCTGAGTAAGTGTTGCCCCCTCCCATCTATTATATGCTATCCTCATGCTAACACATATTGTGAGTGGCTCAATCGGATTGGGCCTCCTCTTATTGCCCATGGGCAATAATGATCCATGTTGTTCATCAGTCAGGTGCCCGAGAAACTGGGCACACATTCCTTGGCTACCCTTGGTGTGACCATGACTCCAACCAGGAAATCACCTGGGGAGTCATGGCATCACCGAGCATCGAAAGTGTGCTCGGGGTAGGCAAGTGGTAGTATGTGGAGGGGACAATCCAATGCCCCTGATATTTTCTCAAGCCAACTGGTGAGGGTGCTCGGTTACTTAGTCAGGTGCCCTCTGATCCTCTCCCACTCCGGGAACTCATCTTTCTTCGGGAAGATGAGGACAT
Organism: Choiromyces venosus 120613-1; assembly: GCA_003788595.2. Classification (NCBI taxonomy): domain Eukaryota; kingdom Fungi; phylum Ascomycota; class Pezizomycetes; order Pezizales; family Tuberaceae; genus Choiromyces; species Choiromyces venosus. Next base: position 122,658 of record ML120477.1, on the reverse strand, counting down.
CCTGGCGTGGCTCCTTGCCAATGATTGCAAACAACCCATGGAGCTGATGGTCCTGGAGCCATGCCTCAGTGAGGGAGAGGATAGTGACCAAAACCCAGTGCCTGCCCATGGTAGATATCCCTTCTTTGACTGTAAGGTCTGGGATCGCTGTGGGTGGGCCAGAGATATCAGGGAGGCCATGCAAGAGGAGGATGTAGAGGAGGTGGTGGTGGAGGAGGAGGAGGAGGAGGAGGCCGAGAGGGAGGAGGAGGGGCAACATCCTGCCTAACATGCCATTGTGATTCAAGATGTAAGTTTCTAACCCTAACTATTGTTTAGTTACCATCTTAGCTAATCACAAAGACATAGGACAAGGATGAAGAAATGGACGAGGAACCGGGTCACTCGAGCCCTCCTCCCACCACAAGCCCAGACTCCCCCCACATGACTGCCGGCGAGCCTCCTGGCCTCTTGGAGTAAGATAGGTACAGAAGGTTGCTTGATCTTGTCCAACAGTAGCCTTGGATGGCTGAGTTCCTTACAACTCCTGGTGTTGTCAGTAGCTCTCCCCCTACTGCCTCCTTCCCGCCTGCTCCAGTTATGCGGACTCCGACGCCCCCCCCTGTGTGCTGAGCCCCCTCTTTGCACCGAGCCCACTGATGGCACCAGGCCCCCTCGCAGGCTGCCTCTCTCCTCCCTACCCACAACCCAATTCCTCCGGCCCTGGAGACCCCTCCTGCGTCCAGGCAAGGAACAAGATGCTGGGGTTCCTGGAAATAATCTTTTTGTAGCTTTGTTTTTTTGTAGCTTTTTTTTTTTTTGCTAAGTAGCTTTTTGTTTAGTAGTTTTTAGATAGGGAGCTTTATCTCTTAGGCTAAAAAAAAAGTTAAAAATTTGCTAACTAATTCAGGATCTTTTGTGATGTTGAGTGCCTCTATATGATAGAAAAGATACCGTAGGATGCTCTTGCTTTGGCATCTCATATTGCTAGCTGTTTTGATCTCCAGTGCTTGGTATGTGATAATAGTGATAGCATTATGCCCCCTTACTTTGGCATCTCGTGTTTTCTTGATTTGGCACATCTCGTATTGTCTATCATTGACTAGCCTAGAGTCAGCTCATGGTATGTTGATTATCTACTAGGGTATTTAGGTTAGTGATGAGACAGACTGGGGTTTGAAGTTAGTCAGAACTGGCTGGGCTACAACCCCTGTCCATCTCATCAATAACATCCATGCGGGAGTAGGTTATATTGCTTGGATTCAGCCTCTCGGGTGTTCAAGCTGTGTTGACTCGATGCCAGGAGACCATTTCAGATACTTCTAGTATTGGTTAGGCAACGTGAGAATATCATAGCGCCAATAGTGTCGGTAAACAATACTGTTTGTGGCTAGATCTTATTAAGTCACCTACCTCACAACACCCTCATTTTGTCTAATTTTTTCATACCAGAGTCTTGAGTCCAATTGTAGTTGAGAATGCCTAAATTATTACGAACATAATGTTGAACACTCTGAATACCCCATTTTGCAGGAAAACCTTTTGCTTCAATAACGAGTGATAGTCAGAGATCCTACAACCCCACTGGAGCCCTGTGTATTAGACCTGACACATCGTATACAACATGAGAAAACTATACAAACTTCTCATCTTCACTGAACTGTTGATGCAATACCAAAAGGTAGTGGTAACATATTTCTACATTACCGACGCCTCATGACGTCGTGACTATATGATGTCCCATGGTGTCACAGTTGTGAGAGCCCGACATCCCATTGCGTCACGGTCACAACAGCATGACGTCCCATGGTTGCACTGTCGCGACACCAGTACTTGTACTCCGATCCTCACACCTTCTCCTGTGTACCTCTATATTCACTTCTATGGGTCTCCCCACTCCAGCTATGTCCTCCCACCACCAAACTATTCCATCAAGTCATTCCAATTTCTACATGCACCAGCCTCTTGGGATAACCTCTTTGAACCTTATTTCTGACCAACCACTCAGGGGTGGCGAAGGGAGAAAGTTACAAATCATTGTACATCTCTCTATATAGGGCTTCATGACTAGTATACCTTTGAGACCATGGTGTGAGATTTCTCAGGTTGTCAGAATTGGTATTCTGATTGGTTTACATCTGTTTGTGGAGCCTCTCCTCTGTGCAGATACTCATGATACTAGAACTGACTGTATTCTCAACAGACTACCTTGTGCTCCACGATTCTAAATGCACCATATCATGCTACATCTTTCTCAACTTCCTCGGCATCGTACCAATAATGGTACACTGGGAAACCTTATGTGTCCCCCCTACCACCAAACACTCACCAGTATAAGACAAAGGCCTGGGAGCAAGGAGCCGGTAACAATTGATACTACGCTTTATGCTACAGTGAAGTCCCTTGTCGATGGGAGGTATGCCTTGATGAAGCTCTCGCAGCCTAAGGGCAAGCAACCATGGTTCAGGCCAAGGACCAATAGCGAAATGGAAGGCTGGTTTGATAAGAGAATGTCCCTGACCTGGGAAGACCAGGCGGCCTGTGAGGAGGCAAAGGAGAGGGGTGAGAAGGTGTTCCACGTTATTCAGCACAAGCAAGGTATGCAATAGTAGTCGTGTAGTACATGTTGTGAAAAACTCAAATAACACATTCTTAGGAAACATTATCGAAGTGTTCCTCAATATAGATATCAAGACACACAATTCCCATCCACACCTGGCCAGCCTGCAAGCGCTATCCCTGGACCAATGTAATGTGCTCAGCGCCTCATATCAGCAAGTCAACATTGGCATAGGCAAGCTGTATGTAGCCCTTGATCGCAACTATCACTGCCTTCTTGTCCTTTTTGCCAATCAAGCCTCCATTATCTACAGTGAGGAGGTTGGGGCAAGGATCGTGAAGCAGGCTACAGACAACATTACTAAGTACTGTGAGATTCAGCCTCCGAGGCTTCCATGCAGCATAAGGCACAATCATACTGAGGATTGGCTCCTGCAAAATCCACAACACTATGCCTATCTGAACTCAGGCTGTGGGGTGTTCTATTGGGGCATTTGGGCGCAACAGGGACATGAGGACCTAGGAGCTGTTTTGACTAAGGATACCAACAACCTCAGTTCAAATACATGTGGAGACCTACAAGTGCTCCTTGCCTCATGCCAGAATATTATAAAGCTTAAGTGGTTGCTTCTCGAGGCTATTGACAGGTCACAACGTAACACAATGCAGTCCACTATTGAGCTATTACCATATCACTTCCAGAATCTCTGGACTAATTATGACAATGAGTGTTTTTCCCTACGTGTGTGCCTCAACAACATTGTAACGGAGCCGCACCTGGACCAGGGAGACCTTGACTGGATGATGAGTGCACCATTGGGACAGTTTGAAGGGGCCGGGTTTTGCGTATTCGATTTGGAATGGTGCTTTCACTTTCCTGTGGGTTCGATGGCAGTCATCTGCATTCACAAGCTAATCCAATTTACAAGTCTCTGGACTAGTTCCCCACTCTGCTTGTTTTCGACTATGCATGGGTCCCTGATCTTGCATGTTGTCGTGAGTCATACAGAGACAGGTGCCAGTAGGGGGCAGACATGCAAGTGAAAGCATGATTGCATTAATGGTACTGCTCTCCCTGATCTCCAGAATGAGGGTTCCAATTCTGAATTGTTTCTGAGAAATTGACTTACCTTATTTGTATGATGGGATGTATCTGCCCTCTGTTGTGATAGATTACCTCAGAGGGCATGTGGCTGTATGGATATGTGGATATGTGGATTTGTGGCAGATCAAAATAAAAAAGATAATATGAGAACAATTGATAATGTAGCCAGGAACAACATTCCTAAGCCTACCATGATGTGTAACTAATATTTGTGAAATAAGCTTCTAATTTGCACAAGTGTTGTGATATGAAGTGACATTGCATTATGGCCTATGAAGAGGAAGTAACTTGTGTTACAAGAGAGAGAATGAGGTGATCTTATAAGATGGGGTGATACAAGGTGTCAAGCTACAAGTGCTAAGCCTGTTTGGATACTAGTTATAGTTTACTGTGTGCAAACCCCTTGACCCAGTGTTCCACTGACACGCATCAAGATCAACACTATACAGTACTCCTGCACCTCATAATATATAGAGGACCCCCAAGATTGACTAGGTAGACTTTCACCATGACTGTCAAATGTCCATTTTGTCGCTGAAGATACGTGCGGGCAGGCACATACGAGAAACACCTATGAACTGTGGATGGAAATCTGGACATCTTACTTGCCTCTACCATATGACATGCATCTTCCACGAGTCCTATTAATGACACAGAAACAGACCTATTCCTCAACTTGGAGGTAAATTACAAGAATGAACAAGCCAATTCAGACTATGAATCTAATCTGGACCCTGCTGGATGGGATACCACATCAGCAAAAATATTATCTTGCGCCCGGTGCATCCTGTGCGTCTGACACACAGGGTGCCCGTAACGATAACCGTTAACCAGGATGTGCTGTCGAACCGACGTCGTGTCCTGACGTCGAGTCATACGCCTGGTGCGTCCTGACAGTATCCGGACATGGACCCCTACGCCAGGTGCGCCCTGACAACATCTGATTCTGCACTCTTGCCTCCTAACAACGTCTGGTCCTCAGATGTTGCATCATAACAACATCTGATTCTCGGGTGTTGCATCCAAACACCATCTGATCCTAGCCTGTTGCGTCCGGAGACTACTTGATCCTAAGCTCTTACATCATGACGATACCTAATTCTGGCGTCTTCCACCCTGACGTCGCATCCTCGCCTGTGTGCATCGGGATTCCACGATACTCACGATGCGTGCCCTGGCGCCGCCTATCATCAGGCTTTTCCATCCAGATTCTTTCTACGTGACGCTCCTCTCGTCTGGATCCCCGCCTGCATACACGATGCGTCCAGATTTCACCTCAACCGCGATGCCTCATCTTGATGCTACTACTTCATGTCTGGACCTCCTCAGGATGCCTTCCGAAGTGTGGTCAATTACCCCTGACGCCATCTGCACGTTGCACCCGGTATTGTCCAATCTTCCCAACTTCCTCCTGATATCTGATATACTACATTGTGATTGCCCTGACACCCTCCGGACGGCCGCCTTTGATAGATTCTACAGTGAATATTGCCCTAATTATTCGTTTGCACTACGTCCTTCGGTTTCTATTGTAGTGTCATCATAGTAAGCTAAATTAAATCGATTACTCATAATCTTTACATGTTCCTAATTCCCCTTAATCACCCTCGGTGACGGTCCCTTACCCCCGCTCGTCATCATCCGGCTTACGATGAGATCCCCGCTGGTGCTTCTTGCCCTTCCTGAGAATCCTCAAGGCTCAACGAGACCCCACGAGATAGAGAAGCGATCGTCACTCTGTCCGCCGTCGGTCCTATGGTCAGATTATGTGAGTCATCTGGTCTCAGAGCATCTGAATCTTGTAACTGAAGCTCCTGGGCTACCGACGTCTGGCTCAAGTCAAACCAGCTCTCAGTTTCCGGCGACGGATTCCGACGTTCCTGATTTCCCACTAGGTCCAAGTTCCAGTGATTAGTGTATCGCGGTACAGGCTGTGTAGAAGTGTCGTTGGATATCCGACTCTCGAGCTCAGTGCTTACGGCTTCCCAATCGTCGTCGTATCCTTCACAGCGGTCCCGCTGCACCCCATGAACTTGCCCAACCCTCTTATCGATTGTTTCTCGAACATTTTGGACAATCATATCCTGGATCCTCCATGGGCACTTACCCCAAGTTTCTTTTTGCTGGTCAAAAAGGTCTTGTGTTTGGTAACAGGTTAGCCGCCTTGGTCGTGAATGAACAGTTGGATGATTCGGTGACTCACCCCCGACTGCCTCAGGCTTGAAGTCCCTGGGCTCCTGATATATCCCCGTTTGCCATGCACACAGTGTATGGCAGATTATGGTGCACGTCAAGCAGATCATAGTGCCATTGATGCGTGCAAGAAACCCGGGATCCACAATACCTTGCATGTTCTTCCCTGCAAAGTACTTACGGAAAATCGCCTCAGGAATCTGGGGTGCAAGGAATTGTAATGTCAAGCCCTAGGTTATGTCCAATTATGGTCAGTAGTAGTCACTATATGGTAGGTGTCTGGTGGATCAAACATTGTACCCTCTTGGGTCGCACATAAACCTGTCCCGTTCCAACTGATAATCGACTCTGCGCGCCATAGCTGTGGGATCGTCCGGCAGACTGTATAACTCCATAATCTCTTTCTTCACCTCATGTACAAACTGGGATCATACCCCAGAGTGTTTTTGGCATATCTTTCTAGGTTAGTATTGCATTCTGCGTTGCGTCATATATGCCTGAGTCCACTTACCAAACTTATGCACTGCTCTGAGGGTTCGATGTTTTCGGTATCCGCAATATTAGCAAGCGCGGCATCCCAAACTTTGTGCACGTGGGCCATCAGAGCAACAACATTTGGGATTGGCTGCTCAAACAGGGTGTACCGTAGAATCAGAGTCTTCGCATCATCTAATATGGCCCTTGCCGCACCTGTCACTATATTTCGCTGAGAGTGAGGAGCTGGACTGGAGATCAGGGTAGCAGATTCAGGATCACGCAGGCTACCCAGTGGGGACGATAACCATGCATCACTAGATGATGGGAACATTGGAGGACTGTAGGCTCTCCACCGAATTATGCGTCCAAGATCCGTGGTTGTATGCCGGGCAGGACCTATCTCCTGAGACCCTGATGTAGTCAAAATGCGTATAGTTCTCGCCCGATTGTCTCCCTTTCTGGTAGCTACTTGTGAGCAATGATCACGTCTTGATCCGGGGCCCTCTGCTATATTGATGCCTTCTGCATCAGGTTCAGTGTCTGATTCTGTTTCGTCTGGTCCATGTGAGATTTGGTACTCATCACTACTATCGTCCGATAGATGCACTGTTTGGGTATTTGGTTGATCATTGGGTTCGGTTTCGGGTTCTGCATGCACCTTGGTCAGCATTGTGCCCTTCCATGAGCGCTTCGGTGCTCTTCCTAGTAGGCTTGCAATCGAGGGTGGCGAAGAATCCCGGGTTGAGGTCGCGTCTTGAGATTCGTTTTGTCGCATTCTGGATCTCCCTTTTCCCGATCCCATGGTACCAGGTTGCACGTCGCATCTACCTCTGTATAGATTGCCGACTCGGGGCGCTGGCTGACTGCGTGTATTGGCCTGTTGCTTATTCATGGTGTAATAGGTTAGCGAATGTCAGGTGTTTGGATTCAGGATGTAGGAAAATCGTAGGTATCTCAAGCACAGTTTGGTGAAGATGAGAAGCTTGTATATTTTTCTTGTGTTCTCTACGACACGTCACGTCTTATACACTAGGGGGGGGTGCAGGATCACTGACTATCACTCGTTATTAAAGCAAAAGATTTGGCTGCAAAAAGGTGTTTTGAGAGTGTTCAACATTATGTTCGTAATAATCTAAGCATTCTCAACTACAATTGGACTCAAGACTCTGGCATGAAAAAATTAGAGGAAATGAAGGGGTTGCTAATGGAGAAGGTGTAATAAATTCTAGCCAAAAAAGGTATCGTTCAGCGACACTAACTCCTCACGAAGTTCTCGCCTTGCCTAACTAGCACTAGGGATATCTAACATGGTCTACTGGCATCCAGTCAACACTGCTGAACACCTGAGAGGCTGAATTCAAGCAATCCGACCTACTCAGACATGAACGTTAGTGATGAGACCGACAGGGGTTGTAGTCTGGCCATTCCGGACCAACTTCAAACCCCGGTCCATCTCATCACTAATGTCCATACCCTAGTAAACATTCGGCTCAGATGATCGCTGAACGCTAGGCCTGTTAACGACAGACAATGCGAGACTCGCCTAATCAAGAAAACTCCAGGCGCTAAAGTAAGGGGGCTTGGTGCTATCACTATTATCACATACCGGGCACTCGAGATCGGAAGGGCTAGCAAGGAGACGCCCAAGCAAGGGTGTCAAATGGTTTTTTTATTACTAGCTAACAACTACTAGCTAAGAAAGACTAACTAACAAAGCCAAGCTAATATATAGCAAAAAGAAAAGAAGAAAAAGGGCAAAAGCTACAAAAGAGAAACGGAAAAAGCTACGAAAGAAAACGAAGAATCATTTTCGTGCCCTCCTCTTTCTGGTCCCACGCCAGGGCGCACGGGGGGACGCGGGAGCCGGAGGAACAGTCGCGGGACTCGGGGCGCTGGAGGCAGCCACAACACAAGCCAGGGGTGCAGAGGGGGTTGCCAGAGCTGGAAGAACTGGGGGGGGGGAGCTATCCATGGCCCCATCTTGTCCACCAAAGTGGGCTACCCGGCTGGGAGTCGTGATGAACTCCGCCATCCAGGGTTGGTCCCGGACAAGCTCGAGCATGGCTCGGAGCTTGTCTTCCTTAGACAGCCCGGCGGAAGGCTCGGGGTCACCAGAGGAAGGGGCGTCTCAGCGCCTGGTAGGAGGACGTCTTGACGGGCCCGGTTCCCTGTCCGGTTCCTCATCTGATTCCTTGTCCTATGTTCATGATTAGTTGAGTATGTATCCTGATGTTAGCTGAAACCGGTTTAGGGTTAGAAACTTACGTCGTCAATCACAATGGCTCCATCGCCAGAATCCTCCTCATCCTCATCCTCCTCATCCTCCTCCTCCTCGTCCTCCTCCTCCTCCTCCTCGTCCTCCTCATCCTCCCCTGCCTGAAACTCGTCCTCCTCCTCCTCTTCCCCACCATCCGCCTCCTCCTCCTCCTCTTGCACGGCCCCCCCGATATCTCCGGCCTGCCCACAGCTATCCCAGACCTTGCGGTCGAACAAGGGATATCTGCCATTGGCAGGCTCAGGGGTCTGGTCGTTGTCCTCTCCCTCATCCAGGCATGGCTCCAGGACCATGAGGTCCAGTGGATTGTTGCCATCATTGGCAAGCAGCCACGCCCAGATGTCCTCATCTTCATGCAGAAAGATGAGTTCCCGAAGTGGGAGAGGATTGGAGGGCACCCGACAAAGTAACGTGGCGCCCTCACCAGACGCCCCGATGAGATAGCGGGGGCACCCGATGGGCCCCTCCACACGCTGGCCTTTGACCACCCTGAGCAGATTGTTCATGCTTGGTGATGCAATGACCCCCCAGGCGATTCCCTTGTCCGAGTCAGTGGCACACAAGGGGTGGCCAAGGAACGGATGCCCAACTTCAGGGGCACCCGTCCGGCGAACGATGTGGATCCTTATTGCCCGTGGGCAACAAGGAGTGGCCCAATCGGATTGAGCCACTGATAAAATGTGTTAATACGAGATAGCGCATCATGGATTGGGGGGAACACTTACTCGGAGGTCCCTCGACCTCACAAACCTTCCTCGCCTCCGCCAGACGACGCCCATTCGACCACTGAAGATTCTTGGCCATGTCCAAGACTAATCGCCTTAGATGGCGGTCGACTTCCTCGACGTCGTCGGCCCGGTGCTTGTCTCTAACAAGCTCGATCGGGCTGCGACGGGGGGAAGGTCGCGAGTAAAAATTACTGCCAACCCCAATTCGGAGTCGGTCATGCGGCGGTTGTCCAAGGAGCACGCCTTGAGGTAGGCTCGGACTTCCTCGCACCACGTAGCATACGCCGCCGTGCTAGTGCGGGGGTTCAAGAACCCGCACCAGCTTTTGGCGTATGCTATGTTGCCATAGCGGCCCCTATTAGTGTTAGTTTAAAAGATTCTGATATATGTGTATAGGTTAGCTTTCACTTACAAAGAATCCTCGACGGCCGGCTCGAACAGCTACTTCTTCGTCGCATTCTGCGACATACGGCTGCTAAAAGAAAAGGGTGATTGTTAGCTTGATCTCAGGGGACATATGAAGATAATCGGTAAGGGAATATTTTCTTACGCTCGCTCCGCCTCCCCTCCACTCGTAACCACACGACGCAGGGCTCTCTGTTTCCTACTCCGCTGTTGACCATCGAGAGCCTCGACAGCGGGGCATCTAAGAGCAAAAGAAAGGTTAATAATTATCACTAGAGAACACTTAGACGGAGTGTACTTACTTCCCCAACCTAACAGTGCTGAGCGGGAGAGGGGTAGGCATGCCAAGGTCCGAGGCAGCAGGACGAGCAGAGACAGCGGGACGTCTAAGTAAAAAAGAAAGGTTAGTATTGCTCACTATAGACAGTCAATGATCAGATGGAGTGTACTTACTTCCCCAACCTAACAG
>ML120477.1:16704-106044 GCA_003788595.2 Choiromyces venosus 120613-1 | reverse complement strand
GCAGCATTTCTTCTATCGGAACATCCTTGACTGTGTCAGATACCTTCTTTGGCATATAGCATACAGGGATGACTTGGTCTACGTGCCGCGCCGTGAATATGACCAGAATGGACATAGGATATATGCCGAAATGCATACGGGGGACTGGTGGTGGGACGTCCAAGTACTGTGCACCCTGCTTTGCGACCTCCTTCATTAGGGCACTGGCTAACCGTTTATAGGATACACTTCCACGTGGTGCAACTCTGGTTCCAATAATTGGAATGTCCGATCAGACGCAGCTTACCAACTTCTCGGGTGACAAGAAAGCATGGCCTGTCTATATTACGATCGGAAATCTCCTATCGACTAGGCGTAACAGACCTGGATCAATGGCAGTTCTCCTTCTTGCACTATTGCCTGTCCCGCCCAAGTTCCCACAGTCCTCTTCAGCAGACAACCTGCAGAGACAAATCAATGCCGACACACTACAAGGCGTATTTGAACTCATACTGTCGCCCTTGCAAGATGCGGCGCTTGATGGTGTCTCAATTGACTGTGCGGACAGAAACGTGCGGCGGTGCTTCCCTATCTTGTCCGCGTGGGTTGTAGACCATATGGAAAACATTGCACTACATGGAGTAAAATCTAACGCCTGTCCGAAATGTGAGGTGCCTCCTGATGCATTAGGAACCGATGCACAAGAGACGTATCGGATGCGAGATTATGCCACATATGAACGTCTCGAACAAGAAAATGAGCATTGGTCGACAGACTCTCGGTCGGGAGACATGAATACCACGTTTGACGCACTTGGTATCAAGATAGGACGCAATGTTTTTCATGGGCTTCAACAGGTTTCAGCACCCGATCTGCACAAGCTGGATTTGCTCCATACAGTTTATTTGGGACTATTCAAGCATATGATGGACTGGGTTCAGGGATTCCTCAAGAAACACGGACAACTGCAGGCTTTTGACGATGCCTGGAAGGCTTTACCACCAGACCTGGGATTCTTTGCACCCAAAAAAGCATACCGCGTGGTTACGCAGTGGCAAGAAATGGAGATGAGGAACCTGGTGCGTTGTCTTTTGGGAGTTCTCGCCGTGGCATTGAGGCAGCCTGAGAGTACGCAAGTATTACCATTCAAATGTGCGCTCGCCTGTGTCAGGTCATTGCTCGATTTCACTTTGATGGCACAATATCGAAGCCATACACCTGAGACCTTGGATTATATGGAACAATATCTCAATCAGTTTCATGATACGAAAGATATCTTCTTGGAGTTTCGAATATCGAAGAGGACACGGGCAAATGGTGACGAGCAGTGAAGGGAGCTACGACATCAGAGAACACGGGTAAACCAATGTGTTGCGAAATCCAACCGGCGTCGGGTACGGGAGCTGGATCGTGAAGAAGAGATCGACAAACGTATGGAACTAATCCATATGGAATCTCATTTGAACTTCATTAAGATGCATCTACTAAGTCATTTTCAGGGTCACATATACCAGTTTGGCAACATTCAGATGTATTCCACGGAGTTTGGCGAGCTCGCGCATAAGGAACAAATCAAGGAGGGGTGGCGCCGTTCCAATAAAAACGATGCCGCAAGACAGATCCTGCACAGCTATGGTTGCCAGCATGCCATCCGAATGAGACTTTTGAACCTGGATTCCCTGCGACGTCACGGGGCTGATCTCCCTGCCGATGTCATGGAACATTTAGATAAAACAAATTCCGTATCCACGCCAGTCACCAATTGTAGGATCCTGAAGGGTCGTCGTGATGATGTTTCTGATGCGATGGATTTTTGCAAGGTCTTGGGTATCTCACCGGAGAGCATCTGTCGGGAATTGATTCGATATAGCTGGAATAGCCTGCCCACCGAGTGCCGCCTTCCTGAAGATCCTGCCATACTTTGATTCCTTCCGGTTGAACTACTAACGTAACTTGAAATCCCCGTTCTAGCATTCCAGGAAACCGACATTTACGATATCCATAGGGCACGCTCCACTGGTACTCGACTCTTCAGGAACCAGGCGAGTCGCAATGATTGGGTTTGGGTACAGATGGGTGGCGAGCAGATATATGGTATCCTCCGGGGTCGTCTCCCCGGAAAGCTCCTAGCGCTCTTCAAAATCAGACACTACACGCACGAGGACATGGTTTGCAGGCTTGCATGTGTCCAAATATTGAACATGGTTAACTCGGGACGCGTATCCGACATCCACGGCCTTGTCACAGTACAACTAAGGGAAAATGCACGAGAGTTTACTATAGTAGACATAGGGACGATTCTAGGCCTGGCACACCTCATCCCAGAGACAGACCAGCGATGGCTTGTTAACAGCCATATTGATTTAAGGACATTTAACGAGATTTATTGAGGAATCATGAGATCAGATAGTCGGGCGACAACTGTTGGCTTGGGCAAGTATTCCGCATCGAGGATGGTTGAATGGCATGGAGAATATTATAGCATCTTTCATTGCAACCTGTATATAGAAACCTCTATGTAGAAACTAATTAATAGAAACTAAGTAATAGATACAACTAAAAGTACACAATGTAGAAAATTACGGTAGGGGATTGGTCAGTCCTTGAGATTGGTACCCTGATGACACCATGCAGTGAAACGTCATGGGTCCCGATGTCGCGATGACGCCGTGGGACATCGTGGATCCTGAGGTCGCTAGGATGCAGTGAAGAAACCAGAGAGATTCCGACTAATCGCCGCAACGCCCTGTGGCCTCACAGTGAGGAACCGACAACGGCGACGCGTCAGGATGCTGGGAAGGTTCAGGGCCGGGATGGGGACATCGGGGGATGGAACGCATCTGTGGTCGATGTTAGGATGGAGTTATGGTGTCGCGATGAGAGACAGAAGGAACGTGACCAAGGGCGGCACTGTGTGGCCACGCCCAGTGGCACTCCCGTGAGGCAGCGGCCGTAGCCAGATGTCAGGATATGGGGAAGAAGCTGCGACAGAGATGCAGATGTCCAGGGGTCATGAGGATGTCGACCCGATGTCAGGTAGTGTCCTCACGCCGCAAAGCGTTGCTATGCGACACAGGATGCACCAGGCGCAATGTTGTGTTGCAACACACATCATGACACATAGGGCGCAACAGGGGATTGCAACGGAACTCAGGACGTACCAGGCACACCGGGCGCACGAGAAATGTGGCGTGCATCAGGACGCGACGCCCATACATCAGACGCGGGTTTTTTTTTTGCTGATGCAATGCATTGAATGATGATATCTCACATGAGTCTGATGCTGATGTACTCAACCACAATACCCCAGTGATGGCTGGCAGACAAGTGCATTACCCAAGTGCCAGGGAAGGGATTCAAGACGTGATCATGTTTGAGGATGAATACCATACTCTGTGCCAGGATCCATGGGACCCATTTGCCAATGGTTATGATTTCAAACTTGCATCTTGGTTAATTCAGAGCAAGGTCTCAAAGTCTTGAATCAATGAATTCTTTTCCAGTTGTCTGGGTAGTTCACCTTCAGTTAGATATAGTTTAATGCACACACTGAAGAATCATCTCTGATCATTAGACCCCTACAGTACTTATCTACAATGGTTCGAAGGTGAAGTTGACGATGGCAAGAGAACGCAGCATTTCTTGTATCGGAACATCCTTGACTGTATCAGATACCTTCTTCAGCAGATAGTATACAGGGATGACTTGGTCTATGCACCGCGGCATGAATATGACCAGAATGGACATAGGATATATACCAAAATGCATACAGTGGACTGGTGGTGGGACATCCAAGTACTGTACACCCTGCTTTGCAACCTCCTTCATCAGGGCACTGGGTAACCGTTTATCAGATACACTTCCACGTGGTGCAACTCTGGTTCCAATAATTGGAATGTCCAATCAGACGCATCTTACAAACTTCTTGGGTGACAAGAAAGCGTCGCTTGTCTATATTACAACCGGAAATCTCCTATCAACTAGGTGTAATAAACCTGGATCAATGGTGGTTCTCCTTCTTGCACTATTGCCTGTCCTGCTCAAGTTCCCACAGTCCTCTTCAGCAGACAACCTGTAGAGATAAATCAATGCTGACACACTACAAAGTGTATTTGAACTCATACTGTCACCCTTGCAAGATGCGGTACTTGGCGGTGTCTCAATTGACTGTGCGAATGGGAAGGTCCGGTGGTGCTTTCCTATCTTGTCCCTGTAGGTTGCGGACCATATGGAAAACATTGCACTACACAGAGCAAAATCTAACACCTGTCCGAAATGTGAGGTGCCTCCTGATGTATTAGGAACTGATGCACATGAGAGGTATCAGATGGGAGATTATGCCACATATGAACGTCTTGAACAAGAAAACGAGCATCGGTCGACAGACTCTGGGTCAGGAGACATGAATGCCACGTTTGATGCGCTTGGTATCAAGAAGGGACAGAATGTTTTTCATGGGCTTCAACAGGTTTCAGCACCCAATCTGCACAAGCAGGATTTGCTCCATACAGTTTATTTGGGACTATTCAAGCATATGATGGACTGGGTTCAGGGATTCCTCAAGAAACATGCACGACTACAGGCTTTTGACGATGCCTAGAAGGCTTTACCACCATACCCGGGATTCTTTGCACGGAAAAAAGTATTCCGTAAGGTTATGCAGTGGCAAGAAATGGAGATGAGGAACCTGGTGCGTTGTCTTTTGGGAGTTCTCGCTATGGCATTCAGGCAGCCTGAGAGTACGCAAGTATTACCATTCAAATATGCGCTCACCTACAGCAGGTCATTACTCGATTTCACTTTGATGGCCCAATATAGAAGCCATACACCTGAGAACTTAGATTATATGGAACAATATCTGATTCGGTTTCATGATATGAAAGATATCTTCTTGGAGTTTCAAATATCAAAGAGGACATGGGCAAAGGTTGACAAGCAGGGAAGGGAGCTACAACATCAGAGAATACGGGTAAACCAATGTGTTGCAAAATCCAACCAGCATCAGGTACAGGAGCAGGATCATGAAGAAGAGATTGACCAACATATGAAACTATATTACAAACCTGGCATAGTTTGTAATGGTTTCATTTGTTAAAGGTTTCACACATGACTTAGTTGAGTCATATGATGTTATGTTTTTACACTATGACTCACATATGAGTCATAGGGTTTCACATAACTCATGATTGTAAGTCATAATGGTTTATGGTTGAATTTTATTGGTATGTTGAGCGTTGACTCATATACACGCATATGAGCTATGAGGATTAAGAGACATGACTTTGTTTATGTGTGTCATGAGGTTTCGCACATGACCCCTTTAAGGTCATGGGACTTTCGCACATGATCAGATATGATCATGAGATTATATGTTATGCGAGTGTATGAGTCACAGTTGTGACTCATTTGATTTGTAAGCGGGTTGCTGGAAGAACTATATAAGGAGGTCAGTAGGACCTAGTAGTTAGTTCTTTATGCAACCACCTAAGTTATTTCCTATCTATTATATTACAAATAAAACACCTTTACACTCTTTATACAAACCAAATAACAAGAAAAGGAAGAACTACGACTAGTATGAGTTAGCACTATAAGGATTTAGTATCAATAAAGATTGATATCTAAAACATAGTGTAAGATAACGAATACTGGAATTCTCAAAGAAGGGAGAATACAACAGAAGGCAAGTAAGTTCATCCAGAGAAGAAAGCTAGTTGCAGGATCGTTGCCTGTTGCGAGATATAAATAGGAGAGATCTATAGCTGATCGTAACATTTGGTTGTGTCTAACAAAAGTAACACCCAAAAACAACTATGGCAGAAGGGGCAGGAGATGTACCAATGAACCCCCCTGAGGGACAGGAGGGAAGACAGGAAGAAAGACCAGATGAGCTACCCTTGGCACTAATGGCAGAACAGCTAACACAAACCTTGGCCAGACTACAATCAGAAAGAAAACACAAGAAAGAAAAACCAGAAACGTTGAGCGGAGAACGGGACAAACTACGAACATGGCTAGCCAAACTAAGGGTCTACTTCCAGGCAATAGGATGGCATGAAAACTACGACACGGACAAAATGGTATACACAACAAGTCTGCTAAGAGGGGACCCTGCCATCTTGATTACACCTTATGCGGAAGGAAGTATAGCACAACCTTGGGGAGGGTCATGGGACCTATTCAGCAAAGCCATTAAGGAACAATTTGGAGCAATAGATCCAAGAGGAGAGGCTCGAATGAAACTCAAAGAACTAAGACAAGGAAACAAGTCCATGACAGAATACTGGAACAGTTTCAGCATGACTGCCACCAAAGCAGAATTAGACGAAGCAACAAAAGAAGAGTGGCTATTAGCAGGAATGGATCTAACACTATCGAGTGCATGGGGAATGGATATAACGGCCTTTGAATCCATGGAACAACTTGCACATTGGGCAATCACTAAGGAAACCAAACTAGCAATGTTGAAACATATTCAGAAAAGACAAAAAATGGGGATAGCTCCACGAAACATGGATGGAACATTCAAACAAACTCCACTCTCAGGGGACTCTATGGACCTAGATGCGACAAATCGAAGAAGATACCAAAGATTACCCCAGGAGCAGTGGAAGAAATACATGAAGGAGGGATTATGCTATCAATGTGGGAAAAAGGGACATATGGCAAAAGACTGTCAAGCCCAAAAAACCAACATCAACAAATCTAAGATCAGAGGGATGGAGGTAGGGAAAGGACAAGAAGAGACTTTAAATGAAGAAAGTCCCCAGGAATAGATGGTCCTGGGGACAACAAGACAAAACCCATCAAAAGAAAAATGACGTCCACAGGAAAGGATGGACCAGAGGATGACAAGACAAAAACCATGAAAATAGCACACCTCCACTCGACAATCCCAAACAAAGAATTATGAAAACTTGAATTGGACCATATTATGGTCAAAGTACAACTCTACAATGGACAACAACAAATATCAACAAACGCAATGATAGATTCAGGGGCAACTGAAGATTTTATAGACCACAACTTCGCCATAAACCATGACTTACCCCTGATAAAAATCGAAAAACCAAGAGAAATATACATGGTGGATGGAACTGTATCCGAGGCAGGACCCATCACCTATATTATGGAAATTCCTATAGACATTGGAAGCCACAAAGAAAAAGCAACCTTCCTAGTGGCAAACCTTGTCAAACATGAAGCCATCCTTGGCATGACATGGTTAAAGGATCACAACCTAAGGATTGATTGGAGAAAGGAAGAAATTACCTTCGATAGTGACAGGTGTAAGGCAGTATACCTTGATGCATCCCCAATGGTATATGCAATACCAGAAAAGGAACCAATTCAGCGAAATCTGAAGTCAGATTTTAAGAATCAGAACTACAGAAGGACCCCACTATATGGTTGTGGTCAAAAAGTTGAGAAAAGATGCGAAGATACCTATGAGAGGTTCGCAAAAGGCTGCAGGGAGTGACCTGTTCAGCATAGAAGGAGCAATAGTCCCAGCAAGAGGATAAAAGCTCCTCGGAACAGGAATCTCAATGGGACTCCCGGAGAACACCTATGCCCGCATTGCACCCAGAAGTGGTTTGGCAAGCAGAAACGGCCTCACCATTAATGCTGGAGTCATAGATGCGGACTACACAGGAGAAATTCAGGTCCTATTGGTAAACTTGTCAGAAACAGACTATGAGGTCCACAAAGGGGATAGGATTGCCCAAGTAATCATTGAAAAGATAGTCTCAGCACCCTTCAAGGAAGTACGACAACTTCAACCCACAGAAATGGGTGAACAAGGATTCGGCAGTATGGATCGCCAAGAAAAAGAACCAGATCAGGATAAGAAAAAGCTATCAATAGCTTTTATATCAGCACAAGCATTTTGCAGAATGCAGAAAAAAGGAGAGATTACCGGAATCCTGAAGTGGGAAGATACAAGACTTACTCTAGTAGTCATAACAATCAGCACAGAGCTAGCCTTGCAAAAGAAAGGGAAAGACAGAAAAGAAACTTTAAAACAAATAGTGCCTAAAGAATATCACAACTTCTTGGACATATTTGAAGAAAAAGAAAGAACGGAACTACCACCACATCGAGTGGCAGACCACAAAATTGAAACAGAAGCATCGCCACTATTCATGAAGCTATACCCTTAAGAGGAGAAGAACTTAAAAAACTCAGAGAATACCTGAAAAAGAATCTAGAAAGACGTTGGATAAGATCTTCGTCCTCATCAGCAGGAGTATCTATACTCTTCGTCAAGAAAAAGGATGGAGGCTTAAGGCTCTGCGTGGACTATAGAGGCCTAAACGCACTATCAAAAAAAGATTGATACCCGTTACCATTGATAAGTGAAGCCTTGGATCAACTGCACTGGCAAACGACGAAATACTTCACCAAATTTGACATCAAGGATGCATATCAACATATATGCATTGCCAGAAGAGACGAATGGAAAACAGCATTCAGGACACAATACAGACTATATGAATATATAGTCATGCCATTTGGATTAGCCAATGCACCAGCAACCTTGCAACAATGGGTCAATATTGCACTCAGCAAATACTTTGATATCAACTGCATAGCTTACCTGGCTGACCTATTGGTATATTCGGATACCATGGAACAATATCGGAAAGATGTAGCCATGATATTAGCAAAGCTCAAGGAAATTAGAGTTCCACTGAAACCTACAAAATACGAATTCCATAAAAAAGAAACTGAATACCTAGGATTTATCATCAATTCTGAAGGAGTAAGAACAGACCCTACCAAAACAGATGCCATAAAAGTATAGATGACACCAGAAAAAGTCAAAGATATCCAAAGCTTTGTAGGATTCTGCAACTTCTACCAACGATTCATAGAGGGATTCAGCAGAATAGCAAAACCATTATACAACAGGACGAACAAAAACTTGAAGTAGGAATGGGGAGAGCAAGAGCAGAAGGCATTCAAGGATCTTAAGGAAAAACTCACCACAACTCCAATACTAAGACATTTCGACCCAGAGGCACCTATTATGATTGAAACAGATGCATCCAATTATGTCTGTTCCGGAATAATATCGCAACAAGATAAGGAAGGACTATGGAAACCCATAGGCTATCGGTCAAAAACAATGACCAAGGTGGAATGCAACAATGACATCCATGATAAAGAACTACTGGCAATCATGCAAGCTCTCAAGGAATGGAGAAAATATGCGCAAGGAAGCCCACACACAGTTAAGATCCTTACAGACCACAAGAACCTTGTCCCACTCACAACCACCAAAGCCTTGAATAGAAGACAAATATGATGGAGTGAGGAACTCAGCCAATACAACATCAAAATTGAATATTGACTTGGCAAGGAAGGAGCAAAACTGGATGCCCTCACACGAAGAACAAATGACATACCAACAGGAGAAGATGATCGCATTACACACCACCAAAAGATCCTTTTACCCAAAGAACAATTCTTCAAGGATGAAGGATATGCTTCAGGTTCAGAAGAAATCAATTCTATGGAGCAATGGAAAATGGGAGACCAAGGAACAGAAAAGAATATCAAGGAAAAAACATCATGAGATGCGTTATTTCAAGATATTCGAAAAGCCATCAAAAGAAAAGATAAGGAATATCCAAAGGTTGCATTAGGGTCATGCAACTGGAAAGAAGGATATATGTGGTATGAAGGAAAAATCTGGTTACCAAAGGACAAACGGATAAGAACCGAAGCAATCAGAAGGAATCACGACACACCACAAAACGGACATGACGGGATAGCCAAGACATTGGAATTGACACAACAGACATACTATTGGCCAGGTATGCACCAAGACATTAAGTGATATGTCAAAAACTGTGACATATGTCAATGGATAAAACCAAGTCATCATGCACCATACGGACTACTACAACTGTTACAAATATCAGAAAAACCATGGAAATCTATCAGTATAGATTTCATTACAGACCTGCCAATATCGAACAACTATGACGCCATATGGGTCATCATGGACCACCTGACCAAGATGGCTGATTTCATACCTTGTCAGAAGGATATGAAAATCAAACAATTTATGCAGCTGTTTATGAAAAATGTTTTCAAACTGCATGGATTGCCAAAAGACATCATCAGTGATAGAGGCTCAATCTTCACATCAGACCTATGGAAAGAAATGACTAAAGGATTGGACATCACATGAAAGATAAGCACAGCATTCCATCCTCAAACAGATGGACAAACAGAACGAACAAATGCCTCACTTGAACAATTCTTAAGGGCATATGTGGAATATTCACAACAGGACTGGGAAGGATGGCTACCATTCGCAGAATTCGCATACAACAACACACAACAAGATGTCATTAAGACAACACCCTTCTATGCAAATTATGGACATCACCCCATCAACAAACCTATGGGACACACAGGACTACCAGAAATGCTGGACAGAAATGATATCAGCCGACTACATGAACTCATCAAAACAGAAATACGGTTGGCACAAGACAAAATGAAGGAAAATAACAATCAACACAGGAAACCCAATACAAGACTAGAATCAGGAGATAAAGTCTGGTTAATAACAAAAGACATTCAGACCACAAGACCATCAAAGAAACTTGATTA
Source organism: Choiromyces venosus 120613-1 (assembly GCA_003788595.2). Classification (NCBI taxonomy): domain Eukaryota; kingdom Fungi; phylum Ascomycota; class Pezizomycetes; order Pezizales; family Tuberaceae; genus Choiromyces; species Choiromyces venosus. The sequence goes on along the minus strand of ML120477.1, from coordinate 95,436 downwards.
CTGGAAAATCGGACCATACAATATTATCGAAAGAATTAGAGAAAAAGCTTATAAGCTAGACCTCCTGGCATCGATGAAAACGAAACATCCAGTCTTCCACATCAGCTAACTCAAACTCTACTCAGACAATCCCCTACCCTCACAAAAGAAACCTCCCCCCCCTCCTATTGAAATAGAAGGAGAAGACAAATACAAACTTGATCAAATAATCGACTCAAGAACACACTACAGGAAACTACAATACCACGCTAAGTGGACTAGTTATCCTGCACAACTCGATCAAGAGTGGTACCCAGCCACCAACTTCACCAACGCCCAAAATGCAATCTCCACCTTCCACCAACGACATCTGCATAAGCCCGGACCCAGAAAATGAAGACTGGAGCAAAATATATTTCGATGAGAAAAAAGACAAGCATGCAGCATACCACTTCACAGCATGCATGGACGATGAATGCCCTATCCATAAAGATGCAAAAGAAAGACATGACTTCTGGCATAATGTCAGAACAGCAACTACCAGCTCAAACGGATCTAGCAATACCAATAGCTGGGAAAAGAACTGGGAATCATTCCCACCATTTGGGCCAAAAGAACAGAAACATGAAAGAATCGAAGCAAAAGACTGCATGTGCACCCATTGCTCTTTCCACGGAAAAGGAAAAAAGAAAGTGAGGTGGGGGGAAAAACTGGTTTCAGGGATGAAACCAGAGGAAAAAGAGGGGGATAAAAAATTCGTATCAAAGGAGGAATTACAGAAAATGATCAAAGACCAGCACAAGAGGCTGGAACAACTACAAAGAATGGTAGATGGAGCAGGAAGGTCCATCGAACGCCTGAGGGGGGAAGAAAAAGGCCTGAGAATTAGGAATAAGGCTCTGGAAAAAGAGGTGGAAAGGGAAAGGTATGCGAGGAGAGAGGTGGAAAAAAGGATTAGAAGAATCTCCTATGAGGTGGGAAGATTGCAAGAGAACATGGATCAAGACATATACAATGAAAGGTATCATCACAGATCCTTAAGGGACTGAGGATTTAGGAAGAGGGAAGCTAGTATTACAAACCTGGCACAGTTTGTAATGGTTTCACATGACATACAATTGTATGTCATAGTATTTCATTTGTTAAAGGTTTTTCACACATGATTAGATATCATCATGAGATTATATGTTACGCAAGTGTATGAGTCACAGTTGTGACTCATTTGATTTGTAAGCGGGTTGCTGGAAGAACTATATAAGGAGGTCAGTAGGACCTAGTAGTTAGTTTTTCATGCAACCACCTAAGTTATTTCCTATCTATTATATTACAAATAAAACACCTTTACACTCTTTATACAAACCGAATAACAAGAAAAGGAAGAACTACGACTAGTACGAGTTAGCACTATAAGGACTTAGTATCAATAAAGATTGATATCTAAGACATAGTGTAAGATAATGAATACTCGAATTCTCGAAGAAGGGAGAATACAATAGAAGGCAAGTAAGTTTATCCAGAGAAGAAAGCTAATTACAAGATCATTGCCTGTTGCGAGATATAAATAGGAGAGATCTATAGCTGATCATAACAGGGGGTTTGCAAAATGGGCTTGCACATTTTAGTCGGATTTAAGATTTATGTTTGGGAGGAGGGTTGCGAGGTGGGTCTGCTCATAGTTATGCTTTATTTTTATTTTATTTTGGAGAGAGCTGTGTTCTGGCTGGGCAGCAGCATTCGGGTTCCAGTAGTTGGTTGCCTACAGGTTGGGCAGGTGGTACTTCCTAGAAGTACCACAGGATAGGCAAGTTGAGCTGGCATACCTCAGGATTGTACTGGTATGAGTTGCAAAGCATGTATTGGTATGTGTTTCTTGCTGTATAGCAAATAAATTTTATTGGAGCTCCCCTGGCCATCTGAGACAGCGAGATGCCACTGTAGCTTTTCTAATTTAGCTCAGAGTACCAGAAAATCTTGTTAATGAACTGTCCTAGTTCAATCCAGTTCATTAATGATGATATTTTATGGTATTCCTTCACCTCTATTTAGATGAACGAACATACTTTAAATTCCATCGTTTACTTGATATTGAATGTGGCTGAAAATTCGGAGAAAGGCTATATATGGTTAAATTGTGGCTCAAAAGACACTAGTCCTTTTTCGGACCGTGTGACTTGACTTCGGCGGCTAGAGTATAATATACTTGCAGGATGAATACGACTACCATTCAGCCGCAGCAGAGGGTGGTGCTTCCGGCGCACGGCAATCATTGGTCCACCCAATCCGAGTGAGACAGAACCACCAGCCGCAACACCCCGCTTTTATTCAGCTCTTTTCATGGAAATTGTATACAGTCAACCTATTTCCCATCTCGATGCCCCACCTTATTTATCGTTATTTGAGAATACTATATTACATTCAACCAGCGATTCGGGCAGATTATCATCATGGATCACAAGAAATACGCATCTCTCAGAGTAGGCGACGGGAATTCCAACATCGGCAACGTAACAAATAGTTACAACACAATCTTCAATGGGTCAGACGAGGATAGGCACATCATGCGGTGGCTCTCTCCACTGGAGCCTCAAAATCGGCATCATGGTGTACGGAGCGACCGGCTAGAAGGTGTGGGAAATTAGCTCTTGGAAACAAACGAGTTTCGGGAGTGGAGGAGTGGTGAGGGAGGAGTGGATAAGGCTGTCTTGTTTTGCCAAGGGAATCCGGGAGTATGCAAGACATTCCTCAAGTGCGTGATGAAGATTTCTCTAGAACTAAAAGCGGGCATTGCTAACCACAATCAATATCAGTTCCTTGGTCATGGATGAACTGTACGATCGCGCTCCGGATGAAGAAATCACGGTGGCGGGAGTATACTGCGACTTCCGCGAACAGCAGGAGCAAACTACGGCCAACGTGATAGGGGCTATCTTAAAGCAACTGGTGGTTAAAAAGGGCCAAATTGTGGATTCTATACGCAAAGAGTTTCAGAAGGCAAGGGATGACTGTGGCGGGCGACGCCCACAACTTCCTGATCAGGTCCGAATGCTGAGGTCGACCATTGCGACACTACCTCATGTATTGATCTGTATCGATGCTCTAGACGAGTTTACGTCTAAACATCTGCGGGAGATTCTTATATCGCTGAGAGAGATCATTCAGGAGATACCGAGTGTGCGAGTGTTCCTCACTGGGAGGCCTCATGTCGAGCGGCAAATAACGCGACTTATCGAGAAGGCGGTTACAATACCCATTAGTCCGGACGCTAATGACATCCAGAAATACGTGGAAAAGAAGCTGGAGTTGGACATTGAGCCTGAGGCAATGAGCAATGCACTAAAAGCAGATATTGTCATGACTATCCAGGAAAGGATAGCTGAGACGTGAGTCAACAACCTATTTCAATATCTTCAATGCATTTTGTATTTTAACTAACCGTTTTTTTGTGTAGTTTCCTCCTTGTTTCGCTCGTCATAGACGCAATCCTGGCGGAAGTGACCATCTCGGACAGAAGAGAAAAGCTGAACGAGATGACACAAGGCAAAGGTTTGGAGGATGCCTACACGATAACCCTTGCACGAATGCAGGCGCAGAGCGGGAGCCGATCCAGGCTTGGACTGGGAGCACTGATGTGGATATCGAATGCCGAACGGCCCTTACAAGCCGATGAGCTTTGCCATGCTTTAGGTGTCAAGATAGGATCCACAGATCTAGATTATGAGACCATTCCCACGATACAATCACTCTTGGGATGCTCTCTAGGGCTTATCACCCTTGAGAAATCCTCCTCCACCGTTCGATTAGTACACTACACTCTGCAAGAGTATCTGATCAATAATGCGACCCTTTTCCCGAGTCCTCACTCTGTGATCGGAGAGGCTTGTCTTACCTACCTACGTTATCGAAGCATCCGGGATCTTTCGCCGACACTTGCCTCAGCCCCACTGATAGCCCCCCTTGTACAATATGCTTCCTGGTATTGGGGAATTCATGCAGGCAGGGAAATGACAGGGGATATAAAATTGCTAGCAATGAGACTTCTCGATAACTTCGATCAACACATATCCTCGCAGCTACTTTTACTGCTTTATGATAGAGAGAAGGGCCCGAGTGACCCAGACTTTGATGAAAGTGATGGCCCTGAGGGATTTACCGGACTTCACGGTGCAGTATATATTGGGATTTCCGAGATTGTTACAGCGCTATTGGATATGAACAAATGGGATGTTAATGCAACCGATTGCATGGGTATGACGCCACTCATATGGGCAGTTAGCAGAGGCCATGAGGCGGTACTAAAGATCCTTTTGGAACGAGATGATGTCGATCCGAATATGGCAGACACTGATGGCGCGACACCGCTCTTGTGGGCAGCTGAGTCCGGGCATCCGGGGGTGATAAAGATCCTTTTGGAACGAAAGGATGTCAGTCGAATATGGCAGACACCCAGTATGGCCGAACACCACTATCCTGGGCAGCCGAGAAGGGGTCTGAGGAAGTGGTGAAGATACTTTTGGAACGAAAGGATGTCGATCCGACAGTGGCAGACACTGATGGCGCGAGACCGCTCTTGTGGGCAGCTGAGTCCGGGCATCCGGGGGTGATAAAGATCCTTTTGGAACGAAAGGATGTCAGTCGAATATGGCAGACACCCAGTATGGTCGAACACCACTATCCTGGGCAGCTGACAAGGGGTATCCGGGGGTGGTAAAGATACTTTTGGAACGAGATGACGTTGATCCGAATATGGCAGACACTGATGGCCGGACACCGCTCTTGTTGGCAGCCAAGGACGGGCATCCGGGGGTGGTAAAGATATTTTTGGAACGAGATGACGTCGATCCGAATATGGCAGACACTGATCACTGGGCACCGCTTTTGTGGGCAGCTAAGAACGGGCATCCGGGGGTAGTATTGATCCTTTTGAAACGAAAGGATGTCAATCCGAATACGATGGCCTTCCCTTCTAGAGAAACCCCTCTCTCCTCGGATGTCAGGAGTGGGCATGTAGCAGTCGTAAGGATGCTTTTGGGACGAAAGGATGTCGATCCGAATACGGCATATGACCTATATGGTCGAACACTACTTATGTCGGCTGTAGAGGAAGGAGATGATAAAATGGTAGAGCTGCTTTTGGCACGTGATGATCTTAATGTCCAGACAACAGACTTGACCGGCGAAACAGCACTTTCACTAGCCACCTCGAAGAGGCATTTAGCAGTTGTCAAGTTACTCTCAGAACATAATCACTCCTTCACAAAGACATGAGATATCGACGAAGTCCCAGAGCTCCCCTCATCAGGGCCTTCCGACCTCCCATCATAACCGTTGAACCTACCTCAAACCACATCTCAGCCGGTCCTCTCAAGTTCCCACCCAGCCACTGATCCTCACTCCTGTTCTCCTGATCCTACATCGCCCCTCCACAGTGTATTTCACCATTATATCAACGTTACCTGCTTTATCTTCATCCTCTATCCTCTTTTTTTGATAAGTCCATCATGGCCAGCCATGTCACTGCCATTCGATAGTTGGTTAGTCTTTGCGAACTGGGTATGGAGACAACTTTTGCAGCTCTGGGGGTCAGCGAGAAATGATTCTCGAGTCAATGAGATCTAGTACTCAGAGTCCACTCATGAGCTTGATCTATGTGTGTTCATTTTGTAGATTTTTCTTTCTCGTTTTCTTTGCCTCCTCGGATTCTTTTTTGTCTCTTTTCCCTGTACACTACCTATAAATCTTTCTTTACCATTAGATGTCATGTTTTCCCTCTCTCCTCTTGTCAACTGTCTTTAGGAATAGGATTGTATCATTGGTGGTGAACTCCTTAGAAATCTAAATTTCACTGCCGTAAAGATCTTTTTTTGAACTACGAGACCACATTGGTGATACCGAATCAGCGCCGGGGGTCTACCTAAAAAAATGTGAAATGGTAGCTACCCTCGTTGATTATGTAGCTTTCTGATGAGCGCGACATAATAATAATAAAATTAATATCTAATTTGCAATGCGAGAAGCTCTACCTCCGAATTTTCGATAATTTCATTTTTTTCCAAGCAAAAGACGATCAATGTTATCATGTTCGGAGGTGACTGGTGAAGGAAAAAAAAAAAAAAAAGAAAAGAACAAAAAAACATCACAAGGTGATTCGCCGTTCGCAGATAATGTCCTCTATAAAGCTCATCCGTGGCATATTTCAAATCTACTATCTTCGCAAGGAAAGGTACAGCATTCAGCAGCCTACAGAGAGTTCTCTTCGTTGATTCTTACTCATCTGCGCACACTCGGTTCTCCGAGCCCCGCCGGTTTCGGAGGAATTCTCTCCTAGCTCTGTCTCATTTTAGTTAGTTATCGTTCAATCGGCTTTACTTTTTCAGTTCGCAATCACAAATAATATCTCCTGGGGTCTTGCACTTTCTGGGAGATGTCCTCCAAGATGGAGTTATAGGTGCCGATTGTCCTAACACGGCATGGAATAGAGCTGTCACAAAATACCCGGGGGAATAAACGTTCAATCCGTAACAATATTTTAACAGAGAGAGTATAAGAAGGAAGAAATCATGCCGCTGTCCACGCTTGTATGTCCACAGCAGGAGAACGCAGCAGGCGCGGGGGGGGTATAACAGGAGGGGAAGTTGTTTTGCTCATCTAAGGCGATTCGTTCGCCGGCATTTTGAAAAGTATTGTACGACCAACGGGTGGAAAGCAAGTGCCCAAATCCAATCTTTAGAAACCTTTCCTTTCCACCCCGCCTTCTTATTTGGCCCATCCGGAACCTCGCTATAAAATCATTTCCCACGATTTTGTTTTTAAGATTTCTGTCAAATGAACTGTGGCTTCACTAGCTTTCAAGGATTAGTAAGTAATTGTACCGGTAATAATGGTGCCGGATAAGCCACACCTGTGGCTTGCATCATTGGTGTAACCTTCAATTTCTACAACGTTGATGGCTTGCAGTTTTCTCCAAAAGTATTCTTTCGGGCAATAGATACCATGCATAAGGCCTGACTATCTATTTACTGCTTTGATTACCTTCACCAATTCAATTGCCTTCAACCGTAAAAACTGTCATTGTCTATTGCAAGGCTGCTGGATATAGCAAACATTCATCACGAGTATCAGGCAGAGAACTGCGGTAGTGAGCACAATCATAGACATTAACACTTTCTGAAAGTTGCGCCAACTTGGTGTTTGGGTTTTGCAAGGAGTGGGTAAACCGCCCCGGAAGTGTTAAGGCAGGGGTGAGGTAATCCCCTTAGAAACACTATTTTAACAGAAAGAGAGATTTTGATTGAAATGATGTTGCATTTCGTGGTTCTCTTGTGTTTTCTAACGATAGAGGCGTATCAGCTCTCCATGCCAAACAATTTCGGCATTTCCGGGCAGTCTGTAAAGCCTTTTGTAGACCATCACATGCGTTGACCTGGGGAAAAGAGCGAAGCTGATCCAGAAAACCGTAACACTGATTATATCATTGATCAGCTGGGTTGATCAATCAAAACAATGATTAGAAATTTGAAAAAAAATCCATCATTCCGCGTGTTCTACAACAAATACATGATTTTATAAAGCTGATTTCCACCAGTTTTGTTATCATACACGACCCTGGCGATCAAGAGCGGGGTGTGATGTCTGGAACTATTGTGGGTTTATAAAAACTATGAGATGAGCAACTACTGTCAAGGTTCGATAATCGGGTGAGGGGGGGTACATGATGGTTACCATGTAGATGTAGGAAAATACCTGTTTTAACGTTATTTTCGCCACTTTTTAAAAGTGTTTGATCAGCCACGTATTCCTCCCAAGATAACCCCATGCCACAAAGCCATGACATGATCGAGTTTTGGGGGCCGCTAAGAGAATACTTCTTTGGACCATTTTGGCCTGGGACTAGTGAAGTCAATTTCAACCCGATTGACTATATTGACACCGTTAGTATCGCATTAAGATCTCTCAGGCTGTAAAACTGGGATCACGCTCGCAGTTGGTAGGATACTGTAAGAAGAACGGTCTGAGGTCAATCCAGGCAATCCACCACTGCATGGATGGGCCGACGGAGGAGAGAGAGACATTGAAGAAGTGGCATATGTAATGGAATGCGGAAAATGACGGGACAAGTAATATGTATGTCATCGTCTCAGATTGTTAGAGTTTTGATGCGACGAGTGGGAGCGCCCGAATAAAGGAAGTAAGCACATTTTTATCTTCAGTGAGAAAAAGTAAACTTGAACCCTTATGTGGTGCAAAATGGGGGACAAAGATCTCTTTGTTGGCTGATGAACCGGATATCGTCGTCAAACAGGAGCCTGCGTAGCATTCTAGACCTCGAAAGCTATCGGAAAGGTCCAACATGCATGAAATACCTTTTCTCTCTCTACCGTTGTTGCGGTCTAACTCAAAGTAATTCGCCTGTTGAAGTGATAGACTCGAGCCGGCCATCACAGCCTCTTGAAAACCACTTCGAGCCAGCCACAGCCAGGGCTCGCCTGTAATCATTGCTTCTCACTTGTTTTCTGTTTTCTGCTTGTGGTAGAGGGTGGGTGAGGAATATACAAAGTGGCAAGTAAGGACTCATATTTTCAGTAAGGATCTTGAGCTGTAAAAAATAAAAATAAAAATAAAAAAAAACCGATGACCGAAAAGGTACTGGCACATTCTGGAGCACAGCAGAACAACTCATGTACACGACACTATATCTCCTTACATGGCCTTAACATTCCCTTTCTCAGCACTACCGAGTTTGCTACATGTAACATGCTTGCCGGTGATGCAGGGTTGATAAGAACACAGACAGTACATTGGCCATCGGTGATCGTATTCATCAACCTTTTAATCCCGAAAAATGCTGAAACCCTTTCCCGGACAATGATTTTTCTCACTCCTACCATCAAAGGTTTTGTGCCCTCACTACCTTCGGAAATTGTGAAACATTCACATCAGGTAACATGAGATGCACTAACTACCTCCTGTCACATACACTACTCAACACGGCAGGGGGCCAAAAAGCTTTTTTGAAGAAATTCGACTATGGATGTAGTCCGTCGAGAAAGCCAGTCCTTATTTTTCAAGCGTGTGGCGGCCAAGGTTGTGAGACATGGTGGCTGATGTGGCTGGAGCTCAAGGCTCCAGCCAAACCTTGAGGAGGCTCGGCTTGTCAAATAGGAAGTAGAAAAACCATCTCGCTTGGGCACAACAAAATCGACCAGCAAAATAAGCTTCTCAAAGCTCTGAGCAAGGATAGAAAACCACTATGGTATTATAATACACTTATACCAGGTTGCTAAAGCAAGTAAGAAACGGGTGGTGGCTTTAACTTCGGCTGTGGTGTGAATTAGTGCAAAATTATGGAGGGCAATGGCGGGCAATGCAAAGCCACACATCATGGAGTATGTGGTAGTCTATCAAGGAAGTCCGCTTATCCGAGAAGTTTCTTCAATAGACCAGCCCATACTCGTGCCAAGGTTGCGGCGTTCGGCTGCAACCCCCGCATGTTCGCAGGCTCACAACCAGGGGCACTCTAAAGAGTGCCTGACAGCTCAACAGAGCTTTGTGGCTTACCATAGTAACTTTGTGGCTCAACACAACTTTGTGGCTTGATAGGACTTTCATGTTTAATATCACTATAAGGCTTAATACAACTTTGTAGCTAAATATATTCAGAGTTTAAGTATAGCATTCTATTTTATATCAAATTCCACAACTTTGCGTATTGCTTAATCCCCATCATGATCAGCTTAGATATTTTCTTTTTATATACTTGAGTCAAATGCCTTCCTTTTGCCTGCGCCTTTATCTCATCAAGGAAAGGTTTATGCACTGCTTGCTTAGCCCATTTCCTTGAATTTTGTGCCTTATGCAACTGCTGTTCTGCCTTTTCAACCTCAGCATCCTCCCTCCTTTTCACCATATCACATGCCTCAGAAGCATATAATACTCCAACTTTTTGTATTTGCCTTTGACTTTCGGTTCTCCTCTTTGCATTCCTGGCTTGCTCTGCAGCTCAAGTATTTTGCAAGTGTTCCATTGCTAATGCACCTGATTGGGCTAAGGCCAACCCACCTTGTAATATAAGCTTAAGCCTTTCCTGGAATTCTGGTGATAGATCCTTTGCATCACACTGTAATTTGTCACCCTGGGTCTTAAGGCTCGAAATTGTAAGTGGAATACTGAAGGTGGATCCAGATAGTGGTGTTGCAAGTTGGCCAGGTGTAGGAGCAGCTTCCTGAAGCTTTGAAATAACAACATCAGGATTGTATGGAATAAGCTCCGTAGCCCTGAAAGCAGATCTGATAGTTGATGGCTTGAAAGTTTGGTGATGTATTGAATCAATCTTATCCAGAAACTCACATTTGTTGAAGTCCCCACATCACATTCAAGTTGCTGCTTCTATAGCCTCAGTGTGATAATACTTGTATGGTTGAAATACTACCACATCCAAGGGCTGAAGAAGATGGCTTGAATGAGGAGGCAGGCAGAAAACAATAATCTTATGCTCATCACAATAGTCAAGAAATTGTTTTGTATTATGGGAGCCAAAACCATCCAGGAGTACCAGTCAATAAGCTCCCACCTGTCATTTGGCTGAGAACCATTCAAAATGAATAAGTCAGTTTATTGTCAACTCATCATTATTGTAGCCAGTTTCTGATGTTGCAATAAGGTAATCATGTGGTATGCTAGTGGTTGTATACCAGGGCTCCTGGTGGATAATACCAGGGACAATAATCATTGGAGGTAATACTGACCTATCACTACTAGTCATTTCACAAAGAGTGATGAGCTCTTGATTGGTCAAACTAGCCAAGTAAGCTTGCTGATTTGGATCTTGAGTAATGATCCATTGATCCCATCCTATTCCAATACGAAAGTCTGTTTCATCAAAGTTGTACTTGTCGCTATGCTGAATGCCATACTCTTCACAAACAGCAAGATACTTCTCAAACCAAGCTCAAGTATTGTCAGGCTGGTGGGCATTTTTTTGATCAACATTGATTGTTTGTTGCTTTCTAATAAAATACTTGGGATGATGATTTAGGAACTGCTGGGACCAGTGATCACTTACAACTGGTACTGGCTCTAGACCAGTATGAGCATGTTGGAAAATTGTATTCGCACAGTCAGTAACCATTTGCAGCTGGGCACTTTTACCAACTTTATCTAGATAGTCAAGATACTGACAAACAGCTAGTTCTTAGTCATTAGAAAGCTTGTGGTTTGTTCCTAGTTGATGTTGTCATAACTGACGACCCTGTAAATAACCTCAAAGTCTTGTTACTGGTATTTCGTACTTGCAAGCAATTGCAGCAGTGTTTGGATGCTCATTTTCGCTTGTTTCAATGAAGGCAATGGTAGCCTGAATTCATATTTCAACATCCCCATAAGGCTTGACCCATTGGCTTGGTAGAATATAGGCTGGTGCTGGTGGCATTGTTTGTTGTGGTGTGGATGGTATTGTATGTTAATAAGAAGAGCTTCTTTTCTACTGTAAAGTTACATTAATTTACCAAGTCCTGTCAAGCCACAAAGTTACTATGGTAAGCCACAAAGCTCTGTTGAGCCACAAAGCTCTGTTGAGCTGTCAGGCACTCTTTAGAGTGCCCCCCGTTGTGAGCCTGCGAACATGCGGGGGTTGTGGCTGAACGCCGCAACCTTGACACGAGTACAAGAAACTTCCAGTATGGGCCGGGCGATAAGGCGGTAAGAAAACTTCTTGAATAGGCGGCCTGTGGTGGAATTCCCCTTAGTGCAGTAATAGGCAAGATAATTACCCTGATTAATTCGAATATATCACCTATTAATGGGATAGGTTCACTTAGAGAAAGCTGACCTAGCTAATCAATGGGCTTGACTTTCTCCTCATTGAAAATAAACTACTATTTATACATTTTGGAGCCAGGAGGTAGAATAACCCCAGTGCTTGACAACATGTTAAGGGATGAGGCTCGGCCCTGGTGAACATTTGCGGAGGCTGGGTTCAGTGCGGGTTGCATTCCTTTTCCACTGCTCGAATATTTAATTCGAGCCTGAGTATTGTGATTCCAGAAACCGTTGTCGCTCTTGAATTTGAAAAAAAAAAATTTAGTATTTTTTTTTTTTAGCATTTACTAGCTTCAAATCAGCGGTAGGTGTTCGGGGGTTGGGCGACTCCCCAACGCTAGAAGACCTGGGGCTGGACTGAGTTTTATATGGAAGTGGGCAAGTTGATAGGAGATTTCTGAGGATTTCAAAGTTGGGGAGTCGCCCAACCCCCGAATACCTGCCGCTGATTTGAAGCTAGTAAATGCTAAAAAACAAAATCAACACTAAACTTTTTTTTTTTCAAATTCAAGAGCGACAACGGTTTCTGGAATCACAATAAACACAACTGCTATTGCATACCACCATATCTTGAGGCTCTGGCCAATTTTTTGCCCCTACGTAATGGCAGTTGTGTTTACAAATGTCAGGCAATTACGAGTAGCGTACTTCTTGTTGACTGCTACACCTCCTCCCTTACTTTGTTCAGGGGGTCCTCCAATACCAGTGCCAGAAATGCTTGCGTATATATTTTGATTCATAACCTGCTGCTATTTGCCGACCATCGTCTCTCCACTCTCTCTCATTTGTCTCATTATCCTTTCACCATCATCTCGATATCATCGCATCCTCATCACTACATCACTTCCGCATCCCGTTCGGATACTAGTACGTGGTTCTTCCATCCTTATTCTCTATTAAACATCCTACTATCGTCAAATTCTCCTCTTCATATTCTACGTATTTTCTTCCACCATAATTCTTGAACTGATCCAGGACTGGTTGGTCTTTGGCTTCCCCTATCGGCTGACCTTACTAAATCTCATCTCAACCAGTAGTGGATTGCTGATTCTACTTTTCACAACCCAATTTGAACCTTTTCTACACCGCTTTGGCATCAATTACCATCCTATTTTGCACTAGTTGCACTCCTTTCTCTGATCGCTCACTATCTACTCTCCCTCGTGCAGTGCTATTACGTTAATTCTCTCTCATACTGCTTCTCTCTGCTCAATATAGGGTTCTTAATAACCACATTGAACGGGGTCTTGATATTCTTTTCAAAATTTGGTTACCAAGTCGTTATTCTGCATCCGTTTAACTATGTGGCAAAGTGTGTTCCATCTTGGGTCCGATGAGCGACCGACTATTCCTGTTGCCCTTAGCCGTAGTGGTAGCTACTTTGGCTCATCTGAGTCTCGGTATCACAATCAGTATGAGGCAAGCAGCAATCGTACGTATAGATTACCGAGCAAGCTCACCATACCGAAAAGGACTGCATCTGGTGGAACTATAAAACCCCCTACCACCGTCCTCCCTACGGAACCCATCTCGCTTCGACCAAATACCATGTCTATATCTACCCCTCTTCCTCTTCCCAAGTACCGACCAAATTCCAACACCAACGTGAAACCAATTTTCCAAATCAAGACACTCCAGCGACAGCAGATCCTAGATCTCCGGGAAAATTGTGAAGGCGACCTATGTTTTCCAGACGTTTCAGAACATGACTTGCACAATTGGAAACTCCAGAATCCAGACCTCTTGGAAGCCAAGGATATCCGATTTGAGTACAATTTCTTAACCGAACGTTTTATTATAAAATGTATGCCGACTGCTACTCATGACTCCCTACAAGCATTTTTCATGCAAAATGTCTTCGGAGCCCTCGCCGAAAAGGTTGGATTTTCACAGGCCATGGGCCTAGTAAATATTAATTCCGGGACAAGTAAGTAAATAAATGAATCCTCTCATTATTTTGTCTAACTTTCTATAGCCTTTGGAGGGTTCAAAGGAGACTGGACAGGGTCATCCGAGAAACAGCCAGACGCATATGTCAAACTGACGGGATCAAAGTTTCCTGCAGTGGTCTGTGAAGCTGGGTGGAGTGAGACACTGGAGCACTTGATGGCCGATGCACGCCTATGGCTTTTACATACCGGAGGTATCACGAGAATAGTTATCGTGGTATGCATTACGGAAACTAATACTTGGAACACTGCGGATGTACATGAGAAGATATCGGACGATGTGCCCACGATGGGCAAAACTCTTACGGAGGAGCAAGCGCTGATGCAAGGTATCTCAGCTGGGACGGACCTTAACTATTTGGCAGAAAGATTAACAAACCTTAATACACATGCCAAACTAACAAAGCCTTTAGTTAGTGACTTAAAGGTAACCATACATGTGTATCAGGCATGTGAAAATCAAGCAGATATTTGGGAAAGATTTGGGGCAACCGTCATACCAGCACCACCCGTTGAGAGTGAAGCACCAACGGAGTTTAAAATACCCTTCATGGATATTTTCGGAGACAAAATTCCTGTAGGTGTGGATCCAACAGATAGCATCATTTTTAGTTTGGCAGGATTCCGGGAATTTGTGACCCGTTCACTTCAAGACACGGAGTGGTTAAGAGCCACTCGTCGTGCGAGGAAATTATTAAAGGCAGCGGGAGAATGGGAGGAGACGGATACATTCGCACAGCACAAACGTCGCAGACACAGTGGAGGAAGTGGATTGAAATAACCTGATTTCACCGTATGAGCTCTGGAGCAGGTATTAATGGCTTGTTGGTAGTTCTTTAATGTATAATTTGTTTTGTTTTGTTTTTATGGCTGGAAATTCAGGATTATTGAGATACTTGCTGTACTAGTAGCAGTTACAATTACGCTTTGCCTGAAATGATGTTGATTTAGGGGCCCCGTAGTTAGCATTGGAATATGCGAGGAGGGGTTTGAATTTAGTAAGTTTAAACTCGAAGGTATAGATTACTGCCAGGAGGAAAAATCTCAACCAAGTCATCCAGTGGGTCGGGCCTTCGGTGGGTTAACCCGGGTTGTTTGTTGGGTTGGGTCGGGTTTGTTGGGTTGGGTTCGGGATTGTGCTTCCTTGGATTGGGTCAGGTTGAAGTGGGCCATGTAGTTGAGTGTTCCATAACGATTGTTTGGACGGAAGTGATGTTGGGACTGACAAAGGATCACGGGGGAGCGCAGGAGGAATGGTTGGTTGTTAGCAGTTTGTTGGAAGTTTGCGGAAGGATGTTTTGTGTTTGGGAGTGTACATAAATAGGAGAATTATCAAACTCGTTTTTAGAGAAGCCGCTCCATAAACTGACTATCATTCCCATTATATGTATACCCCGCACTCACAGAATACTGCTCATAACAACATGAACTATGGTACTAGGGTATCGGGACGTGAGTTACAACTGTAAGGTTGTTGATATTGTTGAGATTGTGGAGGTTTCGGAAATGAAAGATACATGAGTTAAATACATTGAAAGATTAAATGGGTTAGCAGAGATATAGGTACATGAACATCCTTCGAGTAGGAGGCACTTGAGAGGTTTGTTAGAGGTGATGTAGTTTGCATTGGCAATCGGCTTGTAAAGATATTTCTAGTTCGGCGATGACAGATATCTTATATAATAGTAGCTGGTATGGAGCAGGAGGGTGATGAAAAGGATGGTGCATATACTAATGCTGAAAGATTATGGCAGAATATTCTCGGACATGATCGCGGCATTGATGGAAAGCTTTAGCCAGCGGGAGAGTTTGCTATGTCTTTCTTTTGTGTTGATGGATTTCAGAGAAAGTTCTCCAAGTTATTTTTCCCTTACAATGTTTTGGAATGTTGCGGAAAAGGTTGGATATTTGTGGTGAGCGAGAGATGATATTGAGAATTGTTTTTCTTTGATATAATTATTCCAGTCTTCTCCGAATATTTTTGATGTTATGAAGTTAGACAACTTGGTTACAACCAATGATGATTATTTCTTACTCCACCCCTTTCTTCATCAGATTATTGCACTAAATCTATGTTCGTCTGCTGTGCATACCTCATAACATTAATAGCTTGTGCGTATAAAGGTTTATGCCATTCCTGTTGGAAATAACCTAGTTAGACTGCTCACCATATATCACAATCATCAGCAACTACTTAGACATGCTGGGAATGTCTAAGATCTACTCGGTATACTTCGGATATAGATCCCAACCCTCAGAGGAGATTCTGTTATTGCGAAACACTCGGAAGGTTGGTGAAACACTCGGAACGTCGGCAAAACATTAGCATCGCTGGTGAAACTCCACCATCAATTGACGAAACACTAGTATCATGTTTCACGGGGATATTATGACACGCATTTAGCTACAGGCGACAATGGAACGGAAGAAGTTTTCTTTTGCACATGATTTATCACTCGTTGTTGTGTCTTTATAAGTCCTGTATATTTCCTTTCATCTTTTAGATACAACTGTCCATCACCCATCTGTCATCGTCGCTCTTTTGTTGGGCAGCCATCCACCCCCCCCCCGTCTGTTACTGTCTATCAGTTATCCGTTTCTGTTCTCTTTTGCTCTCTGGTTGTTCATTTTGATATTCCGTGTGCTATTCAATACACACCGTATTGGTTTATGTTGTTACCTCTGAACCAATTCCGCTGTGAAAAAACCTTATTGCTTAAAAATTCCTAGACTTGCGATAGTGCATGCTACGAATTGGTGGGCATTTACGACAATATGTTTCCTTCTACAATTTTCCAGTTCCCTCCTTATTCTAATTCTAATTCTATTAATTGGGTTCACTGATGGCAATGAGCGTAAAACGTGGCACCGCTTATATACATGACTCCACCCATAGCTAGCGATAGCAATTACAAACAACCCAACATTACCAAACAGGCCCAGAATTTGCCCACTTGCATAGACTGTCTCAGGCTTCACAAAACATTGCAAACGTTGCCAAGTCTTCCTCAACCCTCACTTCATCGCGTTCCGCTGTAATTTCGACAAACTAAAATCGCCCGACTTAATCCCTCTTCCTACACTCTACAACCGTTTCCCCGATTTCCCACAACCAAGGCCTCTTCACCTGTGAAGCCACCTGAACATCCTGGAGGAATCATGAAGTGAGCGCCGGTTATTGACATCATCAACAACCACTTCCGCGTTAATCGCACTAGTCCTCTCATCAGCTGATTTGGTCTCTCGTAACTCCGTCAACTCCCTAATACATTCCAAGGTAGTGGGATGTTGTTCACCGCGGGCTTTGGACCCACATCTTCTCTGATTCATCTTACTTTCCTTGGTCCTCCAGAACCCCAGCTAGGTTGTCGACACTTATAAGGGTGTCGGGGTGGTCTGATCCAAGAACATTCTCTCTCCCATGCAGTGAACACCGTAACATGATCTCTGAGTCGCCATACCTCCCTAAACCTTCCAGCACTAAAGCTAGGTTATTGACACTTTGTAGGGTGTCCGGGTGGTCTGGTCTATGAACCTTCTCTCTCCCCTCCAGTGTACGCCGGAACGTCGTCTCTGCCTCACCGTAAAAACCAATATATAAAAGGTACTCCCCATGCAAAAGATCAGGGCTTCAGAAATCGAATCGGTTGACTCTTTAGCTACCGCAAGTCCATGCGGAACGTATTCAACGGCAATACCACCATATCGCCACTCGGTTTCATCTCGGGGAAACAATCATGAAACCACTCTTAGTGCAGTGAGCTTCCAGTGATCCAGCTCCTCCAGTGGTAAGTACGCACATATAGACGGTTGGACCAAACGATGAAGCTCGTAAAACTTCTTGCCTTCCCGCTTGACATCCGTAACTAAAGTGAACCTCAGTAGCTTTCCAATAGCCTCACGAAATTCAATGGAATCGTCTATCCCTTCCAAGCCACATTGACTCGGTAACACCTCCGGTATGTTTTGGCGATTGAAGAAGGCGATCAACTGGAGAAGGCGCGCCGCTGTGGGCATCTGTTTTGTTATTCGTTCAAATGTGATAAAGTACGTGCTCAGTATATTTTCGGTCACATCTGCCTCCCGTCGGATGTCGGAAAACTCCCTCGAAAATAGCTTTTTCCTTCCTGTATCGTCCATCTGGAAATGGACCAATATTCCGAAGGACGTATCGTGGTCTCGGTCATAAATGCTGCCGCACCCACCACAGCCAGTGGTAGGTAATCTAGTGAATCCAGGATCATTGGAACCACTTTTCGTTCCTCATCTTCTAAACTGTCCCAGTTTCGAAAGCATTTGGAGAACAACTCCCGTGCTTCTTCGCCTGTGATTTTCTTGACTCCGATAACTGTACACTCCTGCCAACTTGCAACCTTTGGAGATCTGGTCGTAAATATTGTAAGGGTGGTGAGAGAGAGAGTGAGGAGAGAACGTCTTCTTGTATTTCCTAGCTACGGTTGTGCTACCTAAGTAGAAATACATGTGTGCCAAGCCTGACCTAATCCAACCGTCACTACCCTAACCACTGGTGAGGACAACCACTGGTGAGGATAACCCCAGTACCTATGCTAACAAATATCACTGTTCCCTTGGACCCCCGCAGCCCAAACTTTGCAATGGGACTGTCGTTGCTAACAAAGTCGTCCTCGTTGTCGGCATTGTCGATAACTAGGATCCAGTCGCCAGTACGTCGATCTTCAAACCTGCCTTCATACTCGACAAGAATCCCTCTTCATTTGTTTCAGCGCTAGCCCGTGGAATCTGAACTTCCCGTGCAATAGTCCTGAATCCCTGACTAAACTTTACTACCCCACTGCCGTTTACCCAGGAAACATCACATCCACTCTCTTGGCCGCGCTGATAAAGGTATTTGAGGGTAATCTGAGTTTTTCTAAGCGAGGTTAGTACATCCTCCCGACGATGAAGTATCAAATACATACCCAGAACCCGCTAATCCCTGCAGCGCTACCAGGTTATGATCCTTACTTTTGCAATGCCCCTTTACCGACTCAATGATACTGTTACGGCCCGTAAATGTTCTATTCCTGAATATGGCCTAGATGTCTCTTTCGGCTCTGATAGTATGTTAGCTCTTTGCTAGACACCTGGGGGGAAAAGTGATGATACCTCCATCTTTAGCTCTCGACGGACCCCCTCGATTTACGAATAGGAAATTGGTAACATTGTGGACCACATGCATGTCCCCACGTACATTGCCATGACCAAAAACATTATTATCCCCCCTATTCCCGCTCTGGCCTCCGTGGTTATTGGATTGGATTTCAGCAATTCTTACAAGATTATTAGTCGGATGCTGATTTGCTGTTTTGACATTGAAACGGTAAATTAATCGGGATACCCACTGATCCATCTCTGATAATGCTATGATTGACTTGCTATAAATTTGTTTCTAAGGTTGGGTGTGACAATAACTAGAGGTGGGTAGCTTGTTCGATAATGTTGGTTTGCTTATCGCTTATCGTAATTGTTGAATCTGATGCATTTGCAAGTCCTGAAATAAGTCAACACGAGCTATGATGGAATGAGGCCTAACCTTGGATATTGAGCTGAATAAGTCTCTTATTCCGAGACAGTTGTAGGGTGTAATCACAGCTAGCGATGCTCGAGTAGCATGGGGATTGAGGTTTTGCTGTGATGAGGATGTGTAAAGGGTGTAGCAACAAAAGCTAAAACTTAGAAATCAGAAATCGGCAGCCTTGGCTGTCCGGCTGAAGAAAGGTTGAGAATTGTAGGAAAGTACCGTATTTCGCCTCATGTTCTGTTTAATGCAAGTTAAGGCAAGGTAGTTAGGTGTGCTGCAGGTGGGATATGGGCGACTAGCATTTGTGTGGATGTCTCGCTTTACCATTGCATAAGTGACACAAGAGCACCAACCTCCGGACTGTAATGTATTCTCCTTCGACCGACAGCAAACGCGCATTCCCCATTAACCAATTATCTGGAATTTCTGAAAGTGCATATTTTGAGCTTTCGAATAATACTGGTCCAGTAAGCGAATAGGCTTGATCAACCCAGCCTAGATAGAGGCCTATCAGTCCCCTTTCTCTCCACAGGCCGCCGAGATATCCTCACGTTGAAACACACACACTTACAATCGCGGAGCACTCACACACACCCTGTCTAAATACACAGTCGCCAATGATTGGACGAACCCCAGAAACCCATTCTAGCCTACAAGCTCATCTGCGAGGACTGCGTATTTGGGTGGCGTGTGTATTTCAGTGTTCCGCAATTGTACCTTAGAGTTGACCCAACAACTATCCTGCATGATAGCAGATAAACAGCGAAAAGAAACAAAAAATAGTGGTGGATTATCCGACTTTCCGTGTTGTGCATGGGGGTTACCACAGACCACCTGTATTCCTGCCAAAGACTTTTTTGTTTATCCATTCCACGAACCCAGTGGCCTTTTCACTTAGAGATCTTTTCAAACGCTAAGATCGCAAGGGGTTTTCCTATTCCTAAATTTTAAATACTCGTATAACTAATACCGTATTCTCATAAATGTCTGAGTGGCGCTAGTGGCTTGTGGGTGGCTGCTTACTCCAGCCCTTGCATTTTATGGACTCAAACTGATACGGGAACAGGGATGAACTTAATTCAAACATCACCAGTCTCAGACTAGACCCATGCTCCGTCGACTCATAGTTTACTGACCTTGTTTGTGAACACAATTGCTCTTGTCTACTACCAAAATCTTGAGGCTCCGGCCCATTTTCTGCCCGTATGCAGTAGCAGTTGTGTTCACAAACATCAGAGAATACATGTAGTGGCTCACTACTAACAATTCTGGCTTCGTCAGATTTCCTTGGTAGTGTGTCGGCATCAGGCCCTGCAAATTCCAGCAATCAGAGCCTCAATTATTTATCATAGATTGGACCTATTAAGTGAAAGAAGGAATTTCCATTATATTACTTTTTCTGTTGAATGTATGAGATGTACGGTGTACATTAGCGGCCTCATTACCAATGCATTAGTCCAGACAATCCTGATACATTGGATATAGATGGTGGGACACGGCTGTTATGGATATGTATTAGATATGTTAGAGTTCGCTGCTAGTTGAGGATATGAGACATTAGTGGATTTCATATGTTCTTAGTTAGTTTCTCTTATGTTTCTCTTCATTTTATTTTTCTCTGACAATCTCTATAAAGATTCTATGCTTTCCTTTAGTTATTTGCTATCATTAAAATTCCTGTTCTTCATCATCAGATACTTTGATCAATTCATTTGTTCTTTGTTATGCTTTATCTCTTTCATTTCTATATAGACAGAAACTCAATTGCTATTTTATTATTCTTGGTCATTGACTGCTACACACTGAAGTGACTATATTGAAGGTCAACCACCATCTAACCCTAAATAATTCATAGGTTATGAGCCCAGGTTTAGTGCACTGAACCAACTCTAGAATTGATAATGTCAAATGAACATGCACTATGGTCTTCAATAAGACTAACTCCACCAACACCCTATCTCCAGCAACAAAGTAGCTCTCAGGATGAGTGACTCAATGATCAGAATGAAAGCAATTAGAATCCCCTAGATCAATAAGCTGAAGGGAGCTACCAATTTCTACAGATGGCAATTGATAGCCATCACCTTCCTCAACATCATGGATGTATGAAAAATCATGAGCAGCAACATACTGAAACCCACTGATCCCAATTCTCTTGCAGAATGGATGCAGTTCTCTTAGAAGGCAAAGGGGTTTCTGCTACTCAATGTTGACAAGGCACTAATACCCCTCATCTCCAGTGCACCAGACAGTCTGACAGTCTAGAAATAACTGGAAGAAAAGTTCCACCATAAAACAACAACTATTCTTTATTTGCTAATGAAGACAATTCTCATAATACATTGTTTGAACAAATCCAATATTGCTGCACACATTGAGTAATTCAATGAACTCTAGGACTAACTCCTACAAGGAACCTCTAAAGCCATGACTGCAGCCATGCTGATAGATGCTTCTCAGACTAGTGATAATGAGACACTAGAAACCCTCCTTCATCCTCTTGCTTTGTCATCTATTGCAAAAGTAGCATCTTTCATTACTCCCCTTCTGTCCTCATTGGATAAAGTTATTGTTAATCTCATAACTAAGGATACAATAACTTACATGGATATATGCAACAAACTTCTCAACTTCTACCCAGCTGCCTCACCAACCTCTTTTGAAAATACTACTTTTGTGGCCACCAATCAGCACCTCTGTCACAACGGAGGAAATAAGTGTAAGGAATGGAAAGGGGGCAGTTGTTACGATTGGCTATATGATCTCTCCTAGCTTATATCTTTGCAACAGGCAACAAGTCTGTAGTTAGCTTCTCTTAGAGATAATCTTACTTACCTTCTATTGTATTCTCCTTCCTTCGAGAATTCTAACCCAACAAAAAAAGCTCTTCCTTGTCATCCTATGTCCCATCTCTTATTATCCCATATTCATTCCCCTATGCTAAAATAGCCTTGTACTTCGCTGAATACATAGTCTATTAAAACTCTACAAGCTTTGAACTAACAAATACTTTTCTTGCGATTCCATATGACTTGTTGTGACCTAGGTATGGAAACTTCATAACTTTCAACAGAAAGTAGGAGCCAGCCTTGTATTCACAGTGTCCTATATTTCTTGACAATAATCAAAGATGACTGCCCCCCCAATACCTTATACAAGTGGTCTCCCATAATGGAGATGAAGGATCAATTGCTTTGTCACTATGTGCAATATTAACATAGTATACCCACCTGGGCAATCTCAAACCAGAGCAAACTTTTGACAATTCCATTTTCTCCCCTTCTTTTTTTGCATCTAAAAATAGATAGCAACTGCATCCTCACTGAAGACCAGGGGCCAAGTTAGCTTCCCGTCAATACTATCACCCATCTCTCTATCTTGTGCTCTCACTCCCTTTACTCCCATATCACAATATTGTTATTGACTAAGAGCCTCCCAACCCAAGTATGGATATTATTACCAAAATTATATTCTGCAGATACAGATATGAAATTATCTTTACAGAGGCCAAAGAGGTTTATTTAAGGGATGATCCTTAAAAATGATTGTGAGGAATTTATATACTTATAGACATAATTCCAGCATAATAATTGAATAATATGAGATCAAGAAATAATAATCATAAAGGAAACTCAGGCAAACTTCACACAACCTTTCCACAACATTTCAGGACATGCTATAGCAGTCTATAATGACCAAAATAGCCACCATGCACAGATCTTGAAAATTAGAACTCAAAAATCAAAAAAAAACATAAAAATGACCTTCACCCATGAAAATATTTTAAGCGATAAGTTTAGATGTCATCATTGTTATTGTTTGCTATGAGTAAATGGAATGTTAAACAACAGTGGAAGACAATATAAGTGGAAGGAAAGATATCAATTGAACCTACTACTTTTGATGTTGCTGCATAACATCCAACAGTTCTTTCATTATACCAATCTACAATTATCTACTTTATGCTAATAGTACTCAGCCAAATACACTTATTGTTACAAATTGATCCAATTTCCAATGCATTTAAGGCTGCCAAAGTAAACGTATAATCACTAGTCGTTCACAACAATTTTAACATCTAAAAAGGAAAATCTACAGGTAGTTACCCAATGAGTGACAGCCAATAACAAACATCAAACAATACAAGACCAACATAATATTGCATAACTATTTCACTGCCCCTTCACCCATGCCTTCCTTTAGCCATAAATCCCACTAATATTACCAGGACGTGCCACCTTCACCGCTACATATATCCTCAAACCAGACCATCCTATACTAACTGTCCTTTACCCTGCTCTACTAGATATGTGTTCTCACTGATTGACTCCAACATCACGAGGCGTCGCTAGTCATTGCGGACGTGGGTGTTTGTGCTAAGGCATACACCCCACACATTTGCAACACCAAGGTCATTGCGCATATAGTGGGCAAGGTAACTTTGTGATCTAAGTTACTCCAATTATCATTTGCGCAAGACACATGCCATCTTTTTTCTTTTCTTTTCAGCACTGTATTTGGGGATATCTGATGTCCAACAAAAATGTTAATGGGGGTTCACCTTTATCTGCTTACGTAATAGTGGTACCGTGGTGGCCAAAAAAAAAGTCCTTGTGTTTCTCCTCCAAGATTTGGCGATCTTTTCCGAATTGCTCCGACTGACTGATTCCTTGATCTGTATTCAAGGCCTCACCTAGCGGCTGATTGAAGTGACAGTGCGGTCATGCAAGAAAATGGTCGATTAACCCCTCGAGGTCACAAATTCTATTGAATAGTTCAGAGTAGGATTGCTTGTAACAAGTGCAAGAAGTGGCTCGGCTTATATACATAACTCCGCACCTAGCCAGCGAGTTATAGAAACCCCTAAGGAATAAACGGTCTAAACTTGGAAACCTTGCTAAATAATCCCAGATATTTACAAAATCTTCTGAGACTTTCTCAAACTTTACCAAACATTACAACAGTTGCAGGGTCTCCGCGAACTGCCACTTTATCTTTGCTTTGTAAACTCTATTAGCCACAATCACCAATGGCATAATCCCTATCTCTAAATTCTAAAGTTGTTTCCCCAATGTCATCCCGCCAATCCCTTTTCGTCGACGAAGATCCGTGAAATGTCTCCGGTGATCGCTTGGCGATCGTCAGTCATTTATAGCACTCACAACTTCATATGCCTCCACAAAACTAATCCTCTCAATAGCTGAGTTTTTCCCTCATAATGTCATCAACTTCCAGAAACATTCCAAAGTGGGGGGTGTTTCTTGCCCAGGGTTTTGAAGAATCCCCCGAAGGCCAGCCTATAAGCCACTCCAGCTTGGGAATACTCCCCCTGTTTTTCACGTAGACCAGCCAAACCCACGAGGCTTTTACCGGGTTTATAGTGCTCAGGACCCAGCATTGATACTCGGGTTTCGAGTACACATTGCCACACCGTCTCTGATTCATCGGACTTCCTCTAGACACTTAGAGCCATAAACTGATATTTGACAACACTTAGGGTCTTGGGGTGGTCTGGTCCAAGAACCTTCTGTCTGCCCTCTAGTGCACACCGAAACATCGTCACTGATTCGCCGTACATACTGAGTTCTTGTAGCACCAACGCCAAATTGTTGACATTAGTTAGGGTATCATGGTCGTCTGGTCCAAGAACCTTCTCTGTAGATTCCAATGCACGCCGAAACATCCTCTCAAATTTGGCCTATCTTCCTATGTCTTGTAGTACCCATGCCAGGTTATTGGCACGCGTTAGGGTGTCGGGGTGGTCTGGTCCAAGAACCATCTCTCTGCCCTCCAGTGCACGACAATCCAGTGTCTCTGATTCGCCATACCTTCCTAGGTCTTGTAGCACCGAAGCCGGGTTATTGGCACTGATTAGGGTCGAGGGGTGGTCTGGTCCAAGAACCTTCTCTTTAGACTCCAATGCACGCCGAAAAATCGTCTCTGATTTGTCGTACCTTCCTAGTTTTCATAACATGGACGCCAGATTGTCGGTAATTGTTAAGGTGTCAGGGTGGTCTGGTCCAAGAACCTTCTCTTGAGACTCCAATACACACCAAAACATCGTCTCTGATTCGCCGTACCTTCCGAGGTCTTATAGCACAGACGACAGATTTGTTGAAATTCACGATACTTCCATACCGCTGTAATGTTAGTAGGAGTTGCACAAGAAAGAGAGATGTTACAGGATTAGTGTGTTTAGGACATTGTTTGATATGTCACACTAAAGGATGCAAGGAAAGGTAGTTAGCGGTAGCAGGAATGTTTGGGAGGTTTCAGGAATTAGCTAAGGATTAAGGATGTCATAGATTAAGAGTTTGTTTGAGGATGAGACGAATTGGTGTCGGACTATGGCAGTTAGGAAACAGATAAGAAACGGTTAGGAAATGCAGGAAGAAGCAGGAAGGTATTAGGACTGTCGGAGAACAGTCAAGGGGAAAGGGAGAATGTTTTAGTAGAAGTTTGAAGGAGCTGATCGGAGGACCTTGTGGAAGACTGGGAGAGAGCACGGAAGTCACTATGGATGAGGCTGAGAGAAAATGTTGTTAAGTGACGATTTGTTATATAAAGGACACCTCCGGTAGCTTAGATAGAACAAGACACAAGACAACGAGCAAAGAATTTCCTGCACAATTCTACCTAATTTTATTAAGATTAGCGGTACTTGTTAAGGTGTCTCGGTGGTCTGGTCCAAGAACCTTCTCCCTCCTGTCCAGTGCACGTAGAAACATCATCTCAGATTCGTCGTACCTTCCTGGGTCTTGTAGTATTGAAGCCAGGTTATAAACACTGGTTAGGGTGTCGGGGTGATCTGGTCCAAGAACCTTCTCTTTAGACTCCAATGCCCACTAAAACATGCTCTCAGATTCGGCGTACCTTACTAGGTCTTGTAGCACCAAAGCCAGGACTTCGACACATTCTTTTATTGTGGGGCATGCTGGGGCGAATGACTTCTCGATATTGCTTAGTTCTTTGCGAAACAGATCCTCTGCCTCTCTCAGCTGTCCCTGGAACCTGCTCACTCTCGCCAATAACAGAATCCTTTCGCAATATTCTTCATTCCAGTCAACATTCATATCTGCGTTTCGAAGTGCGATACATTGGCGGGCCTGGGTCTCTGCCTCACCGTATGACCCGGTATCTAAAAAGTACTTTCCAATCAAAAAAATAAGGCTTTCAGCAATTGAATCAGTTGAATCTTTGGCGACTGCAAGTGCATGCGGAACGTATGCAGCGGCAATACCACCACAATGCCACTCGATTCTATCGCGGGGGAACAATCGCGAAACCACACTTAGTGTAGTGGCCTTACATTGAAGCAGCTCCCGTGTTGACAAGTACGCGCGAATAGAAAGTTGGACCAAACGACGAAGTTCGTAAAATCTCTTGCCTTCACGCCTGACATCCGTAACCAACGAGAAGCCCAATAACTTTCCAATAGCCAGACGAAACTGAAGCGAACCATCGATCCCTTCCATGCCACATTGGCTTAGTAGTTCCTCCAGTATATTTTGACGATCGAAGCAGGCAATCAACCGGAGAAGACTTGCTGCTGTGGGCATCTGTTTTGTTATTTGGTCAAAAGTGATAAAGTATGTGACCTGGATACCCTTGGTCATATCGCCCTCTCGTTGGGTATCACCCAAGTTTTGCAAAAGTAGCGTTGTCTTTCCTTCATGGTTGTCTTGGAAAATAGCCCAGTAATCACAAGGTGATGTCTTTGTCTCGGTCATAAAAGCTGCCGCACCAATGACAGCCAGTCGTAGGTAATCCAGCGACTCCAAGATCATCGGGACATCCTTTCGGTCTTCGTCCTGGAAACTATCCCAATCGCGAAAGCGTTTTGAAAACAACTCCAGTGCTTCTTCACTCGACATTTGCCCAACCTTGATAACTCTACACTCCTGTCGACTTGCAACCTGCAGAGATCTAGTTGAAAATATCACAGTGCCCTTCAGACCCTGCAGCACAAATTTCACGATGGGGCTCTCGTTGCTAAGAAAGTCGTCCTCGTCGTCGGCATTGTCGATAACTAAGATCCAGTCACCACTATCGGGACCTTCAAACTGTGAAGTATTTAGGGTTTGACAGTAGTTGACCTTCAATATAGTCACTTTGGTGGGGAGCAGTGGATGACCAAGAATAATAGAGTAGCGATTGAGTTTCTCTCTAAGTAGAAATGAAAGAGATAAAGCGTAACAAAGAACGAATGAATTGATCAAAGTATCTGATAACATGAAGAACAAGAATTTTCGATGATAGCGAATAACTAAAGGAAAGCATAGAATCTTTATAGAGATTTTCGGGGAAAAAATGAAACCAGAAGAAACATAAGAGAAACTAACTAATAACATATGAAATCCACTAATGTCTCATATCCTCGACTAGCAGCTAACTCTAACATATCCAATACATATCCGTAACAGCCATGTCCCACCATCGATATCTAATGTATCAGGATTGTCTGGACTAATGCAAGGGAATGAGGCTGCTAATGTACACTGTACATCTCATACATTCAACACAAACCATGCCTTCATACTCAACAAGAATCCCTCTTCATTTGTTTCAGCGCTGGCCCCGGGAATGTAAACGTGTTGTGCAATAGTCCGAAGGCCCTGACTAAACTTTAATAGCCCACTCCATTGTACCCAGAAAACATCACACTCACTCTCCTTGGCTCGCTGATAAACTTATTTGAGGGCAATCTGTGTTTTCCTAAGTGATGTTGGTACATCCTTCCTAAGGCGAAGCAATCAATACATACCCCGAACCCCCTAATCCCTGGATAGCGACCCGGTTATGATCCTTACTTTGGCAATACCCCTTTACCCCCTCAATGATACAGTCATGGCCAGTAAAAGTCCTATTTCTGCTGTGGGGAACTATCCAATGTCGCTTAGATGCGTCCCTCGATTCTACTAGCATGTTAGATCTATACTAGCAACCAGGGACGAAATGTGATTGTACCTCTATCTCTAGCTCTCAAAGGTTCCCCTTGATTTATGACTCCGAAATTGGTGACATGGTGGTAGGTGTGAGCCTCCCTGATAACATTACCGAGGACGTTATTTTTAAACGGCAAAGACTTTAGACCGACGAATGATAGCCTATGACACAACAAAAACGGCGATTAGTCACTTGGCTGGTGAAAACTCTGATCGCTGGGTAAAGTGGGGAAGTTCTCTCTCTTGTTCAACAACACTCTCGCTCGCTCTCTCCAAAAGCACAACTAACTAACACAACGGTAAAGACAGGAGTATATATAAATCACAATAAGGAAATCCTCCCATCATTCCACCGATCACCACAAACATCCAGTTTGCCCACTCTCACACACCCTTTTCCGATAAGTTCCCCTTTCCTCCGCAAAACTCCCATGCGAACAAACAAATGAAAGACAAACTTCACAAAGACTCCCACGGCTCCGGGCAGTCCCTTTGACTCTTGCGCCCGTACCGTTCCCATACCGTTCCCATACCCGAACCCATCCACGTACCCATACCGTTCCACGCGCCCGCACCCTTCCTGCAGTTTCCTCCCACAGATGCGATACGCCGAGCATCCCACGGATGCGATACGCTGAGCAATCGAACAAATGAACGGCAAATCAATGGACAGTGACCGTGAGCATGCCGAGCAGCATCCACGGTTTCCAACACTCATGCTGAGCAGCATCCATAGTTTCCAACAGTTATGATCCCCCATGTTCCTGCTGAAGTTTCCGTGATTATTGGATTGGATTTCGGTAATTCTAACAAGATTGTTAGATAAGTGCCAATCGGGTTTAAAAATGAAAAGGAAGATCAATAGAGATACCCACTTATCTATCTCAAGCGATGCTCTATTGAGCTTGTTGCATATCTATGTTTTTTTTACGGTGGTTGGATTCGATAATAACCCCAGTGGAGCTAGCTTGCTTGATAATGATGGTTGACTCGTTGCTTATCGTAACCTTTGAAAGCTATCCTTTCACATGTCCTGGGATAAGTTACCGACATGGGGTATGATGGAATGGGACCCAACCTTGGACACCGGAATAAATAAGCCTCTTATTTTGCGATAATGGTAGGGTAAAGTAGGATTCTAGGCAGTGGTGCACGAATACCGGGAAGATTAGCGGTTTTCTGTGATGTGAATGAGTAAGAGGGTGTAGCAACGAAAGTTAGAATTTAGAGATCAGAAATCAGCAGCTTTGGCCGTCCGGCTGAAGAAAGGACCTGAGAATAGAATTGAAAAAGAATAGGCTTCAGGTTCGAGTAATGTAATTGGCTATTGCAGCGGGGATATGGACAGCGGCTAGCTTTGGTGTGGATGGCCTGCTTTACAATGGCATAAGTGACACAAGAGCAACAACCTCCAAACTGCATTTTATTCTCCTCCAACCGAGAGCAGCTGTGCATTTCCCGTCAACAAATCAGGTGGAAACTCTGAAAACACAAGATTTGAGCTTTCGAATAATACTAGTCCAGTAAGCAAATACTCCTTCCTATTCAACCCCACCCGGGATAGAGAGCTTTTCGTATCAGTTACCTTTCTGTCAAGAGGAGACTACCATACCTTCATGTTGAACCACTCAGCCTTTCTTTCGAGTTGATGCACGATGGTGCATAAGGCAGAGAATGGGAAAGAACATACTGAAGGGGTCGTGCAACTTTCAGCGCTGTGCATGAGGGCGCATTTGAAGGATTGCCAATAGATGTTGAACCATTTGTGCTCTACATTATGTCACACGCAGATGGCGCCAAAAATGGTGAACAGATCGCGGTAATTAGTCAAATAATGTTACTCCAAGCCTTTCGTTCAATAGATTCTGTAGCTGTGAAGAATTTGAAAAAATCCCTTGCACAGGTGTCGCAGGATAGGGTAGTCAGAAAATTCTAGCCAATATCTCCATCACAGTACAGAAGTTATTGAAAGATCACTTACTATTGCAGATTGGAATGCAATACCTCTGCAATCTCTAACATAATGAGCCGATCTGGACTTGTCCGATTTGCAATACCCAGTAATGGCTAAAGCAGACTTTATCAATTGTTAATCATTCCGGAGGTCTCCCCGATCCTTGACCTTGGAAAATTTGTTCATTGCCATCTAGCCTACGCCTACAAGTAGTCGTGACGAAACTGGGCGGGTGACAAACACGGATCAGTAACAAGTAATCTTTTGTTACCCTACTTTGGCGAATTCTGTTTTTACCCGTCAATACTCCTGTTCGTCACCCGACCAGTTTCGTCGCGACCACGGTTAAGACTGGATGTTCAAGATGCTATGGAGCCGTACCATATTGTGCCAAAAAAAAAAGAAATAGAAAACACCAAGTGGAGTAGTAATCATCGGGAGGTAGGCTACACAGTGCCAAACCTGTCTCAAACGTGGTAAATGGGTCTCTGCGACAGCTTTTACCACCAGTGAGTTCGCTCTTTTTTTTTTTTCTTTTTTTTTCTGACATCTCTCCCTATTGCGTTGTGGCTGTTGAGTAACGAGATTCATCAAATTTACGTGCCAGCCAACTTTTCAATGACACAAGCATGACCGATAGATATACCCATTATGTGGATCCGATAAGCAAAAGCGGCGCGTAGCAACCAGCCATTTGGCCTCTGGCTTGGTGAGGGTTCTTGTAGCAACTTGCTGCTTTAAATCACATGACGGTTATCTCTATCGGCCTCACTTGTAGTTTAGTGACCCCCCCTGGATTCCATTGCCCAATCACGCCCAATCACGCCGGGCCGACCATGCCAGTCTCTGCTGTATGATTGCTGTAATTCCAATATGAATACCGCGTGCTGAACTCTCGAGTCTCAACCGACCAGAGAACACCCGGAAACATTCCTGTCGAGAACATTTTGGTTTAGCAAGTCGATGGTCCAAGTGGCTTTCTCACCTATAACTTTGATCTTTTCGACGCTAAGAATTCAAGGGGCTTTCCTGTTCCTGAGCTCTTCTTTTCACTTTTTTTTTTTTTTTTTTTTTTTTTGAATACCCGTACTGTACAAGATACCGTAGTCAAATCAATGTCGGACTAGCGCTTGTGGCTAACGTGTGGTTGGTAACCCCTGCCCTAAGTTTGATTAACCAAAATTGTTAGGGAACAGGGGTGAGCTTAATTCAGCAACCACAGGCCGCACACTTGACCCAATCCAGGTCTAGTGCCCCGCCAATATCAATCCTGGTTTCGCCAGATTTTCATGGTAATGGGTCGGTAGCAGGCCGTGCAAATCCCCACAGTCGAGGTTTCAATTTCGGTAATTCGGTGATTCAAACCCAATTAATTGAAAGAAGGAATTTCTATTACGGTACACCCCCCATTCGCAAAGTCTTCGCGGAAAGAGAGGTACTGTGGCAGGGTCTCGGCGGTAACGAAAGTAGCAATACAAGGCATTGCCGGATCAAGATAGTCCAAAATATGTGGGGTAACGAAGATCCCCATCAAGTTTGACAATGGCACCTCCACATACTCAAGCTTATAGTTTACGATATGAACGAAACCGCGATATCGCTTTGATGTCAGTTCTGGGAATGAGCTATGAGCAGATAGCTTGTGAGCGCGGCCTTCCACCATCAACAATTTGAAGTGTTGTCAAGGGGTGCCAAACTAGAGGCCACATACATAATGTACACGAACAGGACGACCTTCCAAGAGGTCATATTAAACGGTAGCTCCAAAATATACTAGTATTTGGGTTTCTTGCGTAGTAGACATCCAACAAGTTATTAGCAATGAGGGTGTTATTGTAAAATATAAAATTCAGTCATTCCATACCCGGCAATCTCTTGTACTGCTACTTTCGTTACGGCCAAGACCCTGCACACCACCTCTCTTTCCACGGAGACTTTGCAAATGGGGGTAGACAGCCACCCCATGAGAAGTCTACTATACGAGAAATCCAAATAATAGTATATTTTGAAGCTACTATTTAATATGATCTCTTGGTAGGTCATCCTAATTGTGGTGCATCATGCATGGGCCTTAAGTTTGGTATCTCTTGACAACACTTCGAATTGTTGATGGTGGAAGACCGGGCTCACGAGCTATCTGCTCATAGCTCATTCCCTGATCTGACATCAAAGCGATATCACGGTTTCGTTCATATCGTAAACTATAAGCTTGATTATGTGGAGGTACCATTGTCAAACTTGATGCGTATGTTCGTTACTCCGCATAATTTGGACTCGCTTGATCTGGCAATGCCCTGTATTGCTACTTTCGTTACCGCCGAGGCCCTGCCACCGTACCTCTCTTTCCGCGAAGACTTTGCGAACGCGGGCGCAAGAGAAATCTTTTTCTGAAACCGTAGATGTCAGTCAGTGTCATGAATAGAACATGGATCGCACCGGAAGTTGTGTCTCCACAACGCGCCGTACTAACCCTAACCACTATGCTACACTACACCAACTTGGATGGTAGAGCGAAATTTAGTTTTACTTATACTAATTCCGAGAGTGTTACATAGTGCAGGATATAACCGGGATCGTTGCTGAAGGTTGACCCACAGCACAAACCGAATACAGATCTGGGTTGATAACGAGTGTCTGCGCTAAGCCAAATACCACTCCTTTCTCCTGTTTTTCACAGATTCCGTAATTCCCTTAGGTGGCTTGCGAAAAAATGCGGGATTCCCAGTTTGGTCTTGTGCCCTTCTGACATGTCCGTTTCCGAGCCAGTTGTGTAACATACCGAGTGAGTGGTCATGATTTCCGACACCAACGCGGTGGGGGCAATCTTTTCTCTTTTCTTTTCATTTGATGGGAATCCCAATACCAGCGTACCAGTATGTTGGCCATTCCTCGTAATACACGATCTTCCTGCTATTGCGTAATGATAGTGCAAAGAGCCTTATTTAGGGTGGCCATCACTTTTGGTTGGCTGCTAGGTACAATGGGGTTACAAATATCACTGTTGATGTCCATTTTTACACCAAAAATATGTCTTTCTTTTTTTACAGCACCAGAATTCAATTACCCGCAGTGCAAGCAAATCAATTATTGGCAAAATAGTGATTCTGGGTATTTCAACGATGGATTCAAATTCGGAAGGGTATGGTAAAATATTGCATGAGCTGCGGCGATGCAAAATTGGCAATTTTCAAAACGTGTTTCTTTTTGTATGGGCACTCATACAAATTCCTGTCACTAAACTCATGTCTGGGACTCAGTGGTCCTAAATAAATAGCAGTGCTGACAGAACGAATAAACATCTTGTAAAAAGACAAGTTTCAGAATTGCTAGATCCCTTTCTATCCATTGATATATTTTTAGTTTTAATTGATCAAGACGTGGAGGGGGACATTTTGGTCTTTGTGACCCTGAATTCCAGGCATTTTTCTGTGTTTTGGCAGGTACTCCAGCCAATGATGACTTTTGTCCAAGGGCTGTAGATAAAAAAAGAATCTGCAGCTGAGAGAAAAGTGGAAATTATTGAGAGCCCAGAAATGTGACTCCGGTGTCGTTTTGTTGAAGGGCGCCATCATTGCCGCTGCTAATGGTTTCAGGAAATTGAAGAATAGGATATCGAAAAAAAGAAATAGGTTCACAGGTATTAGGCATTCACTGTGAACCGTTTTTGCAACTTTGAAAGCAGCACTGTTCCATCATACCAACACTAGAACCAAAAACCCCCCAAAAACCCCTTGAATCTCCAAAAAAGCATGTTTCTGGTACGGTACTCAAAACTCGCAATTTCGGTTTTGGTTGTCAAAACTATTTTCTAAAACGACAAAAACGACTCAGCGTGAGTGCCCCTGTTGTCAGAAAATCACAGAGAAGAGAACCCTAAAAAGGGTAGTATTTTTGAAGGGTGTTATTGCGATAGTTTAACTCTCTCGAAAAGGTTGGAATATATACCAATTGGGTAATGTTGCGCTTTTTGAACAAGAATTTGGGTAAAATTTGGGAGATATTTCAACAGGCTGTAGATTGTAATTCTAGGGGGGTGTAAGATGTCGCTCAGATGTTGTGTTCAGACTGCCTTGAAGAAAGGACCTTTAAGCTCGAAAAACGGTATCTCTACTGATACTACAAGGGATAGAGTTCTTGAGCAGATGGGAATGTCGAGCACGAATCAATCGAGATCAGTCTCCAGTAACCGGTGTTCCGTAAGCGGGTGACTGGATTCTGTTGGAGGGTGTTTGTTAACTTTGCTTTGCTAGCGTCGCTGGACGAAATCCCTAAGCGTACGGACGCCTGTTACGACCAAATCGCCACCAAACTGACAAAGCAAAAAAACATTCACAAAAACCGATTTACACTAGCAGAGCACCAATGAGTTACAACAAAACAAAAAAAATCAAACTAAATACCAAGATAGGGACAAACCGCAAAGTGATAAAATAATATTGAATCGAAAATAAAGGTGAAAAAAGTATGATAGATGGAGGTGTAAGATGATGAAACAAGACAGCCCTAAGCTTAGAACTTCGAAGCTCACAATATCATACTGCAATGAGAAGAGGTGAAAAAGAAGAGAAAAAGAAAGAGAGGAGAGACAGTGAAGATGGGAGATAGACACCTGTATGCTGAAGGTCAGAAAAATGAACCCAAGCAAGGGACTATGAATGGAATAATAAGTTAAAATGTCTGTTCAATTCCCGAAAGACAACTCATTGAGGGGTGACATAAAAACGCGAGCAGTTACTTGGCAGGTAGCTGGTGCAACTTGGGTGATCGGATATACATATATTACCATAATATACCCTATATTTTGCCTTCCTTTTTATACCATACATACAATACATACGGACCGTAAAATCTCTAACCCTAGCCCTGGCCCCCAAGTCCTTCTCAAAAGCAAGAATACGATACTCAGTGTTTGTTATTTGCTCCTTTGGTGAACATTTAATGGCCTAATTGCTCTGACAACCTTTACAAATTAACCATAAGAGATGACAGTAGGTCATAACCAAAGCTTGTTAGCTTTATGATAGGTTTGAAATTGTTACTCTTGAGCCGTAAAGAGTAAAGAGTTCTCATATTTCTCTATCTCCTCAGATTCTCACTCTATTTTCCACATTGTGCTATATTACTCTTGAGGGGTCAAATAAAATACACATTTTAGAATAATATACGGTTTTTATAAGGTATTATATGATATTATACGAACATGTGTAAATATGATCTCACACCCTAGGTGCATCACCATAGACTAGTTGATAGGATGCTGAGAGTGATAGGGTAGGGAGAAGTATGCATGAATCAGCATCTCTCAATCTGGTTAACTACAGTATATCCCCCAAGGCAAGTGTTGGTTCTCACTACCCTATCATTCGGCACCCTATCACCTGGTCTACAAAAGATACAGGTTCTTTAGCATTTGCACTGGTTGTCACTCAGGTAACCGGTCGTGTTTTTGTATCATGCCTCAATACCATAATTCAATTATGTGGGAGCTTTTGCGCTGGGCACACAGACTGTGGGTTTTTACATTTTTCATAATTTCATTTTCCCCCCAAACGCTTCATCTTCTGATGCATTACTTATGTGGAATTATTTTTGAGCTTTATCTTCCTCTTATTCTCTTCATTGGTCAATTTTGGCTGTTAATGCAAATTGGTTTCCATGCTTTGGTTGCAATGTTTTTTATATTGTCGGTTTGGTGACGATTTGGTCGTTATTCTATGGACTGTAAAAATGCGAATTTGCACCATAGGTGGTGCAAAAAATGACTATACCATGACAAGTTGATGACAACTCTTCAACAAAGGTTGTGAGAACTATCATAATTACATCATAGTGACATCACTCACTCGTCAACATGATGATATTTCTTTCTGATGTAATAGTTCCTTAAAGTTGGTTATAATAATGTAATCTTTTTATAAATTCAGCTCCTAGTAGACTACCGTGAAAGCAACATTGCTCTCCAGCAACCATAGTTGAATCTACCTTTCTGGTAAGTTACTCCTGTATTCTTGACCATCTCCTAAAGTTATATTCATTTTCTTAAACTAATTGTTTACTTCTTTGTACAGATATCTCCCTTCAAATATATATCATCACAATATCAAAACACCCTCTACAAAATATTCTTAGCATTGCAGAAAAAGATAACAGAGTCCTGCTTCCTTACCTCCAAGCTCCCAACTACATTATAGACCCTCTTTCAGATATGTCTCCTATACCTGAACCATCTACTAGTCCTTGGAAACAAATAAAACCCTCAATACTGCATCATGAAATATGACTCGGTCCTCATAGCAGTTACTCCCCTTCCTCTCCTGGAATCTATCCTTTCTCCTGTACCAGAATACACACCCCTATGGTAACCTACCATCTACTCCATGTTATTCCGACTTGATTACTGACCTCTCTCCTCAATTTAAAGCCTGTTTCTCCAGCCTTTATCTTTAGATTTATATTCTCAGACTATCTTCTTTCTACCATATATGGGAATACCAACAGCTACACCTAAGAAAAGTGAGGTATTAAGGGGAAGAGTGGCAGGAATTGGTTGGGTATGATAGTTGGTGATCTCAAAATCTGGTTTGGCATTTTCATTCATTTGGGAATCTTTTCCATACCTGCTCTGGAAGATTATTGGAAACATGATAGACTTCATCCTACTCATCCTATTACTGCTTACATGTACCTCACTAAATTTCAGTAGATCAAGTGTTATCTCTACATAGCTGCTATCAGTATTCCCAAGACTACAGAGGTCAGAATGAGGTCATGGTATGGAAATGTTGATCCAATACTTGATCAATTGTGTGCTTCTTCTCAAGCATTGCACCTCCCATTCCCTAATGTCAGCATTGATGAAGCTATGATTAGGTGTACTGGACACTCTCAGGATACTTACAAGATGCCCAATAAGCCTATTGAACTTGGATTCAAGTTCTACTACCTCACTAACCATGGTTATATCTAGGACTTTCATCCAACCTCAAACTATACTGGTCTGAATTCAGTTCTAACAATTGAGAGAGTTACCTCAACAAGGGAGATTGTGATGTTTCTAGCAAGCAAGTTCCCTAAGAGAAGGACTTGGAATATCTATCTTGATAATTCCTACACCAGCCTGCCTTTACTTGCACTGCAGAGAAAGAGATTAGGTATTAGAGTATGTGGAATAGCAAGACCAAACTCTAAGGACTTTCCTGAGAAACTTACTACTCTTAAGAAGTCTGTTGGACAGTTACCATATCACTTTATGTCTGGTATAGTTGTTAGAGATGTGTGGATCCTTTTATGGTTTGATAATACACCCATTACTATCATGACTACAATTCGTAGTCTAAAGATGGAGAAAAGTGAAATTATCAGACAGTGCAAAAGACCTGGTAGAAAGAATACCAAGTCTAAGAGAGCATTAGCTGAGTTTGGTGAGGACTATGAGAAAGAGCTCCAGATTCTGGTTGCTATTAACGATTACAATTTTCACATGGGAGGTGTGGATATTGCTGATCAGTATAGGTCCTACTATGATACTCAACTGACTACCTTTCGTACCTGGTTTCCTATTTTTTTTCTGGGCCATAGATACTGTTCTTATCAACTCCTACATTGCCTTTTCTGATTCAAAATCTATTGCTCATAAGGAGGTTTGCTTAGAAGTTGCTTGGGATTTAATTTTAGAGGGAGAAAGAAATGGAAAGGAGGAGGATACAACTCCAAAAACTCGCCATACTTTAACTTTCCAACCAGCCAAAAAAGCGAAATGTATTGCCAAAAAAAAGTGAACTACAACCTGGCAGAGGTGCTGGGACTCACTTACTCACTGCAGTTTCTTCTAGGGAGGAGTGTTGGTTGTGTAGATACCAGTTGAAGCAGGAGGGGGGAGAGGGTCCAGCAGGCAGAGGTTACAAGACATAATGGCACTGTACTAAATGTCAAGTTCCCCTATGCCTACAAAACACTTGCAATTGCTTTAAGGAGTTTCATACTATGGATTAGATAGTAGCGATTTCTTTTTTTCGATTTTTTTATTCACAATTAAATCCTGGTAAAACCCGTTGTCACTGGTAAAAATATTCGCACAACTGGCAGTACGAACATAGTTACAGACCATGGGATAGGCTTCTGTACAGATTGAGACGATAGTGTGGCCACTGAAGGAAAATGTTGATTCACACTGCAAGGTCACAAATTCTACTAGGTAGTTCAAGGCAAGATTGCTTGTAACAAGTGCAAAAAGTGGTTCCGTTTATATACATGACTCTGCTCCTAACTAACGAATTATAGAAATACGCAAGGAGTAAATGGTCTAAACTAAAAAAACCTTGCCAAATAATCCCAGACTCCCTCAAGCCTTACCAAACACTCCAACCATTGCGAAGTCTCCACCTACCGCCACTTCATCTTTGCTTTGTAAACTCTATTAACTACAATCACCAATGACATAATCCCTATCTCTAAATTCTATAGTCATTTCCCCAATGTCATACCACCAATCCCTTTGCATCCGCGAAGACCCGCGAAATGCGTCGGGCGATCGCTAGGCGATCGTCGGTGATTTATAAGATTAACAACCTCAGACACCTGCACAAAGCTAATCCTCTTGATAGCTGAGTTTTTCTCTCGTAATGTCTTCAACCTCCAGATACATTCCCAAGTGGTGGGGAGTCTTCTGTCCAGGGTTTTGAAGGATCCCTTGAAGGCCAGCTCATAAGCTACTTCAGCTTGTGAAGACTTCTGTTTTTCACGTAGGCTAGCCAAACGCACGAGGGTTTTACTGACTTTATAGTGCTCGGGACCAAGTACTGACCCTCGAGTTTCCAGCACACGTCGTCACATCGTCTCCGATTCGTCGTATCTTCCAAGATCTCATAGCATGAACGGGAGATTGTTGACACTGATTAGGGTGTAGGGGTGGTCTGGTCCAAGAACCTTCTCTTGATACTCCAATGCACGCCGAAACATCGTCTCTGATTCGTCGTACCTTCCTAGGTCTCGTAGCACGAACACATGATTGTTGACACTGATTAGTGTCAAGGGGTGGTCTGGTCCAAGAACCTTCTCTTCAGACTCCAGTGCACACCGAAACATCGTCTCTGATTCGTCGTACCTTCCTAGGTGTCGTAGCACCAACCCAAGATTGTTGAGACTGATTAGGGTGCTGGGGTGGTCTCGTCCAAGAACCTTCTCTCTAGAGTCCAATGCACACTGAAACATCGTCTCTGATTCGTCGTACCTTCCTAAGTCCTGTAGCACCACCGCCAGATTGTCGACACTCGTTAGGGTGTCAGGGTGGTCTGGTCCAAGAACCTTCTCTTTAGACTCCAATGCACACCGAGGCATCCTCTCAGATTCGCAGTACCTTCCTAGATCTTGTATCACTGAAGCCAGGGTCTCGACACATTCTTGGGTTGTGGGGCATTCTGGGGCGAATGACTTCTCGATATTGCTTAGTTCTTTGCGAAGCAGATCCTCTGCCTCCCTCGGCCGTCCCTGGGACTGGCTTATATTCGCCAATAGCAGAATCCTTTGGAAATATTCTTCATTCCAGTCATCATTCTTATCTGCGCTTCCAAGTGCGATACATTGGTGGGCCTGGACCTCTGCCTCACAGTAAAAACCAATATATAAAAAGTAGTTTCCCATCCAAAAACTAAGGCTTTCAGCCATAGAATCAGTTGAATTTTTTGCGACTGCAAGTGCATGCGGAATGTATGCAGCGGCAATACCTCCATAACACCACTCGATTCTATCGTGGGGGAACAATCGCGAAACCATACTTAGTGCGGTGGCCTTCCATTGAAGCAGCTCCCGTGTTGGCAAGTACGCGTGAATAGAAAGTTGGACTAAATGATGAAGTTCGTAAAATCTCTTGCCTTCACGCCTGATATCCGTAACCAACGAGAAACCCAATAACTTTCCAATAGCCAGACGAAACTTAAGGGAGCCATCGATCCCTTCAAAGTCACATTGGCTCAGTAGCTCCTCTGGTATATTTTGACGATCGAGGCAGGCAATCAACCGGAGAAGACTTGCCGCTGTTGGCATCTGTTTTGTTATTCGGTCAAAAGTGATAAAGTATGTGCCCAGGATACCCTTGGTCATATCGCCCTCTCGTCGGATGTCGCCAAAGCTTTGCAAACGTAGCGTGGTCCTTCTTTCATGGTTGTCCTGGAAAATGGACCAGTAATCGGAAGGAGGTGTCTTTGTCTCGGTCATAAAAGCTGCCGCACCCATGACAGCCAGCGGTAGGTAATCCAGCGACTCCAGGATCATCGGGACAACCTTTTGGTCTTTGTCCTGGAAATTATCCCAATCGCGAAAGCGTTTTGAAAACAACTCCAGTGCTTCTTCACCCGACATTTGCCCAACCTCGATAACTCTACACTCCTGTCAACTTGCAACCTGCAGAGATCTGGTTGTAAATATCACAGTACCCTTCAGATCCTGCGGCACAAACTTCACGATAGGGCTCTCGTTGCTAAGGAAGTCGTCCTCGTTGTCGGCATTGTCGATAACTAAGATCCAGTCGCCACTATCTGGACCTTCAAACCATGCCTTCATACTCGACAAGAATCCCTCTTTATTTGTTTCAGCGCTGGCGTGAGGAATGTAAACACGTTGTGCAATAGTCTGAAAGCCCTGACTAAACTTTAATAGCCCACTCCCGTGTACCCAGAAAACATCACACTGGCTCTCCTTGGCTCGCTGATAAACATATTCGAGGGTAATCTGTGTTTTCCTAAGTGATGTTAGTACATCCTTCCTAAGGCGAAGCAATCAATACATACCCTGAACCCCCTAATCTCTGGAGAGCGACCAGGTTATGATCCTTACTTTGGCAATACCCCTTTACCGCCTCAATGATACAGTCACGGCCAGTAAAAGTCCTATTCCTGCTTTAAGGAACCATCCAATGTCGCCTAGATGCGTCTCTCGATTCTACCAGCATGTTAGATGTGTGCTAGCAGCCAGGAACGAAAGGTGAAGATACCTCCATCTGCAGCTCTCAAAGGTTTCCCTTGATTTATGACTCCGAAATTGGTGATATGTTTGTACATGTGAATCTCCCTGATAACATTACCATTACTGAAGACGTTACGATCCCCCCTGTTCCCGCTGAAGCTTCCGTGGTTATTGGATTGGATTTCGGTAATTCTGGCAAGATTGTTAGATAGGTGCCGATCGCGTTTAAAATTGAAAAGGAAGATTAATCGGGATACCCACTTATCCATGTCAAATGACACTCTATTCAGCTTGCTGTATATCTACGGTTTTTTTTTCCGCGGTTG
Organism: Choiromyces venosus 120613-1; assembly: GCA_003788595.2. Lineage (NCBI taxonomy): Eukaryota > Fungi > Ascomycota > Pezizomycetes > Pezizales > Tuberaceae > Choiromyces > Choiromyces venosus. The sequence continues at coordinate 53,968 of ML120477.1, read as the reverse complement.
GATTTGATAATAAACCCGGTGGAGCTAGCTTGTTCGCTAATGATGGCTTACTCGTTGCTTATCGTAATCCTTGAAAGCTATCCTTTCGCATGTCCTGGGATAAGTCACCAACACGGGGTATGATGGAGTGGGGCCCAACCTTGGATACTGGAATATCCAAGTCTCTTATTCCGCGAAAGTTGTAGGGTAAAGTAGGATCCCAGGTAGCAGTGCTCGAGTACAGTGAGAATTAAGGTTTTGCTGTGATGTGAATGAGTAAAAGGGTGTAGCAACGAAAGTTAGAATTTAGAGATCAGAAATCAGCAGCCTGGGCCATCTGGCTGAAGGAAGAACCTGAGAATTAAAAAAGTATTCCACTTCATGTTCTGTTCGCTGCAAGTTCGAGCAATGTAATTGGCTATTGCAGCCAGGGTATGGATAGCAGCTTGCTTTGATGTGGATGGCCTGTTTTATAATAGCATAAGTGAGACAAGTGCAACAACCTCCGAACCGCATTGTACCCTCCTGCAACCGACAGCAGCTACGCATTTTCGCTCAACAAATTAGTCGGAATCTCTGAAAACAGAAGATTTGAGCTTCCGAATAATACTGGTCCACTAAGCGAATACTCCTGTTCGACCCCACCCGGGATAGCGAGATTTTCGTATCAGTTACATTTCTGTCAACAGGAGACTGCCATCCCTTCATGTTGAAACACTCGGACAGCCTTATCCTAGAGTTGATGCACCATGGCGCATAAAATAGAGAATAGGAAAGAGAATAGGTGAGGGGTTGTGCGACTTTCAGCGCTGCGCATGAGGGCGCATTTGAAGGATTGCCAATAGATGTTGAACCATTTGTGCTCTACATTATGTCGCACGAGGATGGCGCCAAAAATGTTGAACCGACCCGCGGTAATCAGCCAAATAATGTTACTCCACGCCTTTGGTTCAATAGATTCTGTAGCTGTGAAGAATTTAAAACATCCCTCGCACATGTATCGCAAGATAGGGTAGGCGGGAAATTCTTGCCAATATTTCCATCATAGTGCAGAAGTTATTGAACGATCACTTGCTATTGCAGATTGGAATGCAATCCCTGTGCAATCCCTAATGAACCGATCTGGACTGGCCGGATTTGCAATACCCAGTAGTAACAGCAAAAACAAGCTTTATTCGTTACAGGCATCATGTATCCAAACACAGGGATTAGCAAAATATATGGCAGATTATCTGTGCTCGCAAATAAAATTATGCCTTCAATGTAACGTATTGGACGGGGAAGTAGATCAAACGCAGAAGTGAATTGCTTTGTACAGTCACTAGACAAAAGTCTTGGTGAAACGGGGTTCGCCTTGTTTGGTGGGACGAGTTCCTCTCCTGCACAGACCCCCTTAGGCGACGGTGCTCCCGGACAGAGAGAAATGTCCTTTCACCAACACTTGTCTAGTGACTGTATGTAAATTTTGTCCGAATTCTCACTGCCAATTTTGATCAGACAAAAGCGAATTTAACCTGCGGCACTATCAAGGAGATCAACTACACTTCCGAATTTTCTCTTTTTAGTGTCGGATGCCAATTGAGATTTCCAGATTTTGGATTTTTTGGTGCATTTTACCTGATTCATTATATGGTCTTGTCCGCTCCTTGGTCCAAATCATTAGCGGGTGTCGATTGTTAGTCATTCCAGGGGTTTCGCCGATCCTGAGCCTTAGAAAATTTGTTCATTGCCATCTGGCCTATTATAGTTCAGGCCAGTGCGATACAGTCTTCACCTTCAACCTTGGAGCAAATCCCCCCATTTTGTTAGCAGTGTACCAATCAGCTCTTATCTTATCTATAAATGACAAGGGATATCAAGATCAATGAAAAATAAATATTCTATGATATAATGGTGTCCCCCTAACAACGGACGGAACAAAAAAAGAGGAAACAAGGGGAATAGGTTTTAGGGCAAAGGACACTCACTGTAACCTCATTTCCATTCTATCTAGTCTGGGGTTATTCCCCGTTTCACCTAATTAAAGGTATCTAACTACCGGCATGAGATACTCCCCCCAGCCAACGGCCCCCTAAAGAAATCCAACTCCACCTAACCCTCAGTACATCTGGAAAGTACCACCAATAGAACCTGTAGCAGGAACTGCATCTTTACCCCCCCACAAGGGGGGGTCGACAGGCAGCCCCAGGCCGAAGCCCCAGAGGCAGAAGGTCCTAGACAGCTACGGAAAATCTACAATTAAGGAAATCCACCTCCTGGCCACCTGCCACAAATACATCATTAATGGCCTGCCTGCCACCTCACTAAACCTCCAGCACAAAAAGAAACCCTCCCCAGCAGCCAACCATCCTCCCCAGCATATCCACAGGTTCGATCCTCCTCCTCGGGTGTTCCGCAAAAATTAGCGGGCACACGGGCACATAGACTGGGGTGCAGATAGCTTATAAGGCCAGACTTGGCCGGGTTCAAACGGACTTCGCCACACCCACTATTTATATTCCCCAGATGATGCCTCCAGACCACCCCTCCTTTTTAGCCAGGAAAAACAGCCACCGCCAATCCCCATTGGTAGATTGCCTCGGGGTGAGCCAGGAGTTCCGAAAATGTGTAACCACACCAAGGCTGCTGGGATACGCTGGTCAGAAGTTCCGAGGTGTAAGTGGTGGTTTTGGGAGTCGAAGCCATCCCCCCGAGGGAGGAGGTGAAGACACCCCTTCGAGTTGGGGTTGCCTGGGGGTTGCCCAGGACTTACAATAGATGCCTAGGAGAAATAAAAAACTCAACTCCTAGGTCTTATGTGCCGAAAGGCGGTAGTGGGTCCCTAAAAAAGGCATCTGGAATGTTCGCAAAAAAGAATGAAGGGGTATTGGAATCGTGCTCATGTCTGTACTGTGCAGTGTTGACAAAAAAAGTATGGACTTGGGCCCCGGGAGGCTCCTCAGACCGCGAACTGTAGTCCCAGCCATCTGCCATCGCAAAAAAGAATATGGTTCCAGAAAAGGGTGCCTTTGAAGAGGCAAGCAGTGGTGCTCTCACAGGAGCTCGTATCTTGGGCGGTGTATCAATAGCCGAAACAAAGGAGAGTGAGCCAAAGGCGTGAGCCTAAGGTAAGAATAAAGACTTTGAAGCCATTGTGAAAATCGCTCAAGGGCGTTGATTGGGTGGACCCCACTGTCGCGCCAGGAACCCCTAACCCACGAGGAGGTTAGGACACTCACTGGTGGCAATGTGTAGTTCGCACACAAGTTATTACTTGTCAGATACGAATTTGAGACATGGCATGTTTGTTTCATTTTTATTTTTGTTTGTGGACCATTTTTCAACCCAGCAATTAACCCTATAAGGTTTACAAACTACTTGTGATAAAACGGAGAGATGATGATTGAGGAAGCTAAAATCCAACCTACCAATCAATAATGAACCCAACAAAGCAACAAATTGTGAATAGACAATCCGATACCGATATCCCAAACAAAATATTTGCACAGTTTGGCTTATATATTTACAAATGCACAATAGGTTACAGGTTTGGGTTTTCAAGACAGTCACAATATAAAACAAAAATTATTTTATAGCACTATTTCTTGTCTGATCTTTCACTGATCTTGATATCCCCCGGTGACGGGTTCTCTCTCTACTGCCCTTTAATTGGATGGTGTGTTGCGCGTGCCGGATCCGACCTCCGTGGTGTAATCGTGACCTTCCACTAAACTGGACAATAGATATATGGTGACTTGCTCTGATGATGACTTGCCTAATGGCAGGAACAGGGATAGAACAAAAGAGAAAGAGCTGGACCCAATTGCAATAGAAAGGAAACGATGTCTATTGGCGAATTGCCTGGGTGTGGTTGCGCTTGTCTAACTAAGGAAAAAGAGAAGAGGCTTATATGCAGAAAATCCTGCACGCCAAGCTATCTACAATACAGAGTTTTTAGTGGGCGTGCAAACGCTCTCCTGACTGCTAACACTACCCTATTACGCCACCCTAGGTCACACCGGTATTTATAGATAAGGTAAGAGCTGATTGGTACACCGCTAACAAAATGGGGGGATTTGCTCCAAGGGGCTGCTCAGCGAAGTTGGTAAGCAGACCCTAGGTCCCCAAGGTTGCTTCGCCTTAGTCGTGCCGAACCTTGGCGGGCGGCGAACAGGGATCAGTAACCAGTAATTCTTTGTTACCCTGTTTTGGCGAATTCTCTTTTTGCTCGTCAAATACCGTAAAAACTGTAATAAACGAACAATGTGCTATGCAGTCAAGAATTCCCTACTCTGGACAAGGGGCAAAAAACACGGCCAAAAAAAGGAGCTGCTCGGCCCCTCTGAGAGACATAAAAAAACAAAAAAACACCAGGCCTTACCAGAGGGGGTAACTTTAACGACATAGCACATTGTTTGTTTATTTCAGTTTTTCCGGTATGATACCCCTGTTCGTCACCCGACCAGATTCGTCGCGACTACGGTTAAGACTGTATGTTAAAGATGCTACGGAACCACATCACATCGCCAAGTTGAAGTTTCGAAAGCGCCAGGCCAGTTTATTCCAGACACCATGACATGAGAAATCTTTCTCCAAGACAAGTTCGTGTACCTACCAACAACTCTCTCTTGACGATTTTTGAGAATGTCAAATTTTGCGTCCACTGTAACAGCGTATGTGAATACACGCCAAAGCTCAACTAGTAAAAATAAACAACATTAGACTGATTCTAATTCAGGGAGGCTAAGTTCCGAGTTCGCACCCTACCGTATATCGAACACTCTCACAACACTGAAATGTTGGTAGAGCGATGGGACAAAGAACACAAATACTGTGGAGAAAAAAGATAGTACATACTTTCCAAATATTCAAAGATCTTAGAAAAGCTTTTCTGACTATACGGAGGACTCAGGCTCTATCGCATATTGTGCCCAAAAAAAATGAAAACACCAAGTGGAGTGGTAACCATCGCAAGGTAGGCTGCGCAATGCCAAACCTGTCTCAGACATGGTAAATGGGTCTCTGCGACAGTTTTTACCACCAGCGAGTTCGCTTCTTTTTTTCAATTTTTTTCATTTTGACATCTCTCGATATTTGGTGGAGGCTGTTGAGTAACGAGATTCATCAAATTTATGATCCAGCAAACTTTCCAATGGCACAAGCACGGCCAATAGATATAACCATCACGTGGATCTGACAAGCGAAAGCAGCGCATAGCAACCAGCCATTTGTCCTCTGGTTTGGTGAAGGTTCTCGTGGCCACTTGCTGCTTTAACGCACGTGAAGGTTGTATCTATTGGCCTTCATGTAGTTTTGTGACCCTCTGGATTCCATTGCCCAATCACGCCCAATCATGGCAGGTCAACCATGCCAGTCTCTATTGTGTGATTGCTCTAATTCCTATATGTATACCGCTTGCTGAGCCCTCGAGTCTCAACTGACCACTGAGCACCCCGGAAACATTCCTGTCACGAACATTTTGGTTTAGCAAGTCGATGGTCCAAGTGGCTTTTTCACTTATAACTTAGATCTTTTCAAACGCTAGAGAGCTGAAGGGGTTGCCTGTTCCTAGTTTTTCTTTTTCATTTTTGTTAAATACCCGCACATAATACCATAATCATATCAAAGTCGGACAAGTGCTTGTGGCTAACGTGTGGGTGGTAACTCCAGCCCTAAGTTTGATTAACCAAAATTGTCACGGGAACAGGGGTGAGCTTAACCCAACAACCGTGGCCGCACACTTGACCCAATCCGGGTCTAGAGCCTCGCTAATTAATATCAATCCTTGTTTCGCCAGATTTCCATGACAATGACAATGGGTCGGTAGCAGGCCGTGCAAATCCCCACAATCGAGGTCTCAATTTCGGTAATTCAATAAAACCAATTAATTGAAAGAAGGAATTTCTATTACGGTACACCCCCATTCGCAAAGTCTTTCCGGAAAGAGAGGTACTGTGGCAGGGTCTCGGCGGTAACAAAAGTAGCAATACATGGCATTGCCGGATAGCGGTGGTCCGAATTATGCGGGTAACGAACATTCCCATCAAGTTTGAAAATGACGCCTCCATATATTAAGCCTATAGTTCACGATATGAACGAAACCGCGATATTGCTTTGATGTCAGATCTGGGAATGGGCTATGAGCAGATAGCTCATGAGCGCGGCCTTCCACCATCAACATTTTGAAGTGTTGTCAAGGGGTGCCAAACTAGAGGCCACATACATAATGTACACGAACAGGACGACCTTCCAAGAGGTCATATTAAATGGTAGCTCCAAAATATACTAGTATTTGGGGTTCTTGCATAGTAGACATCCAGCATGTTATTAGCAATGGTGGTGTTATTGTAAAATATAAAATTCAGACATTCCATACCCAGCAATCTCTTGTACTGCTACTTTCATTCCGGTCAAGACCCTGCCACAGTACCTCTCTTTCCGTGAAGACTTTGCAAACGGGGGTGTAAGGGAAAAGATTTTCTGAAACTGCAGATGTCAGTCAGCACGATGAATTGAATATGGGTCACACCAAAAGCTGTCTCTCCACAACGAACCGTACTACCCACTATGCGACACTACACCAACTTGGATGGAAGAGCGAAATTTAGTTTTACTTATATTAATCCCGACAGTGTTACACTGTTGGGAATGTAATCGGGATGCTTGGTGGAGGTTGAGCTATGGCACGAGCTGAATATAGATCGGGGTTTGTGGATAACGAGTGTCTTCGCTAAGCCAAACATCATCTCTTTCTCCTGTTGCTCATAGATTGCGTAATTCCGTTGGGTGGATTGCGGAAAATGCGGGATTGCCGGTTTGGTCTTGTGTCTTTCTATCATAGCAGATCTGTTTCCGAGCCAGTTGAGTAATATTACCGAGTGAGTGGTCGTGATTTGAAACACCAACGCAGCAGGGGCAATCTTTTCTCTTTTCTTTTCATTTGATGGGAATCCCAATACCAGCGTACCGGTATGTTGGCCATTCCTGATAATACGTGATCTTCCTGTTATTGGGCAATGATAGTGGAAGAGCCTTAGATAAGGTGGCTGTCACTTTTGGTTGGCAGCTAGATACAATGAGGTGACAGATGTCCGTGTTGATGGCCGCTTTTACACCAAAAATTTCTTTTTCTTTTTTTTACAGCACCAGAATTCAATTACCCGCAGTGCAAGCAAATCAATTATTGGCGAAATAGTGATTCCGGGTATTTTAACAATGGATTCAAATTCGGAAGGGTATGGTAAAATATTGCGTGAGCTGCAGCGATGCAAAATTGGCAATTTTCGAAACATGTTTCTTTCTATATGGGTACCCATACAGATTCCTGTCACTAAACTCATGTCTGGGACTCAGTGGCCCCGAACAAACAGCAGTGCCGACAGAACGAATAAACATCTTGTAAAAAGACAAGTTTCAAGTTTCAGAATTGCTAGATCCCTTTCTATCCATTGATATATTTTTAGTTTTAATTGATCAAGAGGTGGAGGGTCACTTTGTGGTCTTTGTGACCCTGAATTCCAGGCATTTTTCTGTGTTTTGGCAGGTACTTCAGCCGGCCAACGATGACTTTTGTCCAAGGGCTGTAGATAAAAAAAGATCTGCAGCTGGGAGAATAGTGGAAATTATTGGGAGCCCAGAAATGTGACTCCAGTGTCGTTTCGTTCAAGGGCGCCAGCGTTGCCGCTGCTAATGGTTTCAGGAAATTGAAGAATAGGATATCGAAAAAAAGAAATAGGTTCACAGGTATTAGGGACATTCACTGTGAGCCATTTTTGCAACTTTGAAAGCAGCACTGTTCCAGCATACCAACACTAGAACCAAAACCCCCCCCCAAAAACCCCTGGAATCACCAAAAAAGCAAGTTTCGGGTACAGTACTCAAAAATCGAAATTTCGGTTTTGGTTGCCAAAACCGATCTTCCAAGATGGCAAAAAAGACTCATCGTGAGTGCCCCTATTGTCAGAAGATCACAGAGAAGAGAATCCTAGAAAGGGTAGTATTTTTGAAGGGTGTTATTGGGATAGTTTTACTGTCTTGAAAAGCTTCGGAAAATATACCAATTGGGTGGTGTCCCGCTTTTTGAACGAGAATATTGGTAAAAGTTGGGAGATATTTCAACTGGCTTTAGATTGTAATTCTAGGGGGGTGTGCGATGTGGCTCAGATGTCAATGTTGGGTTCAGACTGCCTTTAAGAGAGGACCTTCAAGCTCAAGAAATGGCATCTCTACTGATACCACGAGGGATAGAGTTCTTGAGTAGATAGGAATTCTTGAGCACGAATCAGAGGATGAAGCTAATCGAAATCAGTTTCCAGTAACCGGTGTTCCGTAAGGGGGTCTCCGGATTCTGTTGGAGGGTGTTTGCTAACTTTGGTTTGCTAGCGTTGGTCGCCGAAATCCCCAAGTGTAGGGAGGCCTGTAATGACCAGATCACCACCAAACTGACAAAGCAAAAAACATTGCAACAAAAACACAAAAACCGATTTGCACTAACTGAACACCAATGAGTTACCCCAAAACAAAAAATCCAAACTAAATACCAGTATAGGGACAAACTGCAAAGTAATCAAATAACATTGTATTGAAAATAAAAATGAAAAAGTAGACGGAGATGTAAGATGACGAAACAAGACAGTCCTAAGCTTAGAGCTTTGAAGCTCACAGCATCATACCGCAATGGGAAGAGGCGAAGGAAGAAGGGAGGGTGGGTGAGGGTGAGACAATGAAGATGGGAGATAGAGATATCGGTATGCTGAAGGTCAAAAAAATGACCACGAACAAAAGACTATAAATAGAATAATAAGTTAAAATTTCTGTTTAATTCCCAAAAGACAGCTCCTTGAGGGGTGACACAAAAACGTGACCAGTTACTCGGCAGGTAACTGGTGCAACTAGGGTAATCAAATATACGTATATTATCATAATGTACCATATATCATATTTTGCCTTCTTTGTCATACCATACTACAATACATAAAGACCCTAAAATCTCTAACCCCATAGCATCAGTCCTGGCCCCCAAATCCTTCTGAAAACAAAGGATGTGATACTCAGTGTTAGTTATTTGCTCCTTGGCTGAACATTTAATGGCCCAATTGTCGTTCTGATAATCTTTACAAATGAACTATAAGAGATGCCGATGGGTCATAACCAAAGATAGTTAACTTTATGATAGGTTTGAAAAAGTTACTATTGAGCCTTACAGAGTAAAGAGTTCTCATACTTCGCTATCTCCTCAGATTCTCAACCTACCTTCCACATTTTGGAATATTACTCTTTAGGGGTCAAATAAAATACGTATTTTAGAATAATATACGGTTTTTATACAGTATTATACGATGTTATATGAACGCGTATAAATAGGATCTCACACCCTAGGTGCAACACCATAGACTAGTTGATAGGATGCCGGGAACGATAGGGTAGTGTGGGACACGTAAGTGGACTCGTAGCGGTTTACGAAGATATTCATCATGATGGCGCATTCTTCATGCATCTGTAATCAGTGGATAAGGTGGAGGTTGTGGACTGTATTTAAAGGGGCTCAGTTCTCTGAAGGGGGATCATCAGGACAACCATCAATCAACTCCTCAGTACAATAGTTCTGATCTTTGAGAATATTGTGACAGGCAAGGGAATTCGGGATTTCCTTTTCTTTTCTTTTTCTTTCTTGCCCTTTCTTCAGATTCCTTCAATAGAAATCCACAAATAATACTGTTTGTTTTCTTCTTTCTTTTCCAGGATTGTGATCGCCGGTTATCCAGTAACAATTTCTCCTGTTGGGAAGGGTGGCAACAAGGGGGTTGTTGAGGGCACATAACCTCCTATGGGCAACCAGGATTGGGACCGGGTCTTAACCGATTGCCATAGCCGCTAAAGAACGCAGGGAGACCTCAGAGTGAGTGACAGCAGTGAGAAGTACGGGTGAATCAGCATTTTTCATTCAGGTTAACTACAGTGTATCCTCCAAGAAAGGCGTTGGTTCTCACCACCCGATTGCTCACGGCACCCTATCAACTGGTCTACAAAAGATCCAGGTTCTTTAGCATTTGCACTGGTTGTCACTCGGGTAACTGGTTGTGTTTTTATATCATACCTCAATACCATAGTTCAATTAAATGGTTAATGTGGGAGCTCACTTGTACTTCTGCGCTGGGCACAGGGGCTGTGGGTTTTTCATTTCTCTTGATTTGATTCCCTCCTAAATGTTTTATTTTGTGTTGCATTACTTTTGTGGAATTCTTTTTTTTTTTTAGTTTTATCTTTCTCTTATTCTCTTAATCGCTCAGGTTTCGCTGTTAACACAAATTGGTTTTCGTGCTTTCGCTGCAATATTTTTTTGTATTATCGTTTTGGTGGCGATTTGGTCGTTATAGGCCTTCGTACTGATTGAAGTGATAGTGTGGCAACTCATGAAAAAGGTCCTCGAGGTCACAAATTATATTAGGCAGTTCAGGGTAGGATTGCTTGTAACAAGTGCGAGACATAGCTCCGTTTATATGCATGACTCCACGCCTAGCCAGAGAGTTATAGAAATCCCCAAGAAGTAAACGGTCTAAACCGGGAAACCTTGCCAAATAGTCTAATCAAACTTTACCAAACATTCCAACCACTGCAAAGTCTCCGCGAACCGCCACTTCATCTTTGCTTTGTAAACTCTATTAACTACAATCGCCGATGACATAATCAATGTCCCTAAATTCTATAGTTGTTTCCCCAATGTCATACCACCAATCCCTTTTCGTCGGTGAAGACCCACAAAATGCCTCCGACGATCGCTTGGCGATCGTTGGTGATTTATAAGATTGGCAACCTCATACGCCTCCACAAAGCTAATCCTCTCGATAGCAGAGTTTTTCTCTCGTAATGCCGTCAACCTCCAGATACATTACAAAGTGGTGCGGTGTTTTATGCCCAGGGCTTTGAAGAATCCCTTGACGGCCAGCTCATAAGCTTCTTCGGCTTGTGAAGACTTCCTGTTTTCCACGTAGACCAGCCAAATGAGCGAGGATTTTACTGACTTTATAGTGCTCAGGACCAAGCGTTGACACTCGAGTTTCAAACACGTCGTCACACCGTCTCTGATTCATCGTACTTTCCCTGGCCTCTTAGAGCCATAGCCAGATATTTGACAACCCTTCGGGTCTTGGGGTGGTCCAGTCCAAAAACCTTCTGTCCGCCCTTTAGTGCATGCCGAAACATCGCCTGTGATTCATCGTACCTTCCCTGTTTTTGTAGTAGTGAAGCTAGGTTATGGATACTCGTTAGGGTGTGGGGATGGTCAGGTCCAAGAACCTTCTCTCGAGACTCCAATGTACACCGAAACATCCTCTCAGATTCGCCGTATCTTCGAAGGTCCTGTAGCGCTAAAGCTTGACAGGCGGCACTGCTTAGGGTGTCGGGGTGGTCTGGTCCAAGAACCTTCTCTCTAGACTCTAATTCACGCTGAAACATTGTCTCTGATTCATCGTATCTTGACAGGTCTCATAGCACCAACCCCAGATTGTTGGTACTGCTTAGGGTGTCAGGGTGTTCTGGTCCAAGAACCTTCTCTCTAGACTCAAATGCACACCGAAACATCCTCTCAGATTCGCCGTATCCTCCTAGGCCTTGTAGCACCGAAGCCAGACTGGCGGCATTGCTTAGAGTGTCAGGGTGGTCTGGTCCAAGAGCCTTCTCTTTAGACTCCAATGTACGCCAAAACATCATCTCAGATTCGCCGTACCTTCCTAGTAATAAAATTAGGAAGGATTGTGCAGCAAATTCTTTGCTCGTTGTCTTGTGTCTTGTTCTATCTAAGCTACCGGAGGTGTCCTTTATATAACAAATCGTCACTTAACAACATTTTCTCTCAGCCTCATCCATAGTGACTTCTGTGCTCTCTCCCAGTCTTCCACAAGGTCCTCCGATCAGCTCCTTCAAACTTCTACTAAAACATTCTCCCTTTCCCCTGGACTGTTCTCCGACAGTCCTAATACCTTCCTGCTTCTTCCTGCGTTTCCTAACTGTTTCTTATCTGTTTCCTAACTGCCATAGTCCGACACCAATTCGTCTCATCCTCAAACAAACTCTTAATCTATGACATCCTTAATCCTTAGCTAATTCCTGAAACCTCCCAAACATTCCTGCTACCGCTAACTACCTTTCCTTGCATCCTTTAGCGTGACATATTAAACAATGTCCCAAACACACTAATTCTGTAACATCTTTCTTTCTCGTACAACTCCTACTAACATTACAGTGGTATGGAAGTATCGTGAATTTCAACAACTCTCGCCAATAGCAGAATCCTTTCGCAATACTCTTCATTCCAGTCATCATTCTTATTTGCGCTTCGAAGGGCAATACATTGGCAGGCTTGGTTCTCTGCCTGACAGTAAAAACCAATATATAAAAAGTACTTTCCATTCCAAAAACCAAGGCTTTCAGCAATGGAATCGGTCGAATGTTTGCCGACCACAAGTGCATGCGGAACATATGCAGCGGCAATACTACTAAAACACCACTCGATTCTGTCTCGGGGGAACAATCGTGAAAATACTCTTAGTGCGGTGGCCTTGTATTGAAGCAGCTCCCGTGTTGATAGGTACACGCGAATAGAAAGTTGGACCAAATGACGAAGTTCGTAAAATCGCTTGCCTTCACACCTTACATCTGTAACCAATGATAAACCCAATAACTTTCCAATAGCCAGACGAAACTGAAGCGAACCGTCGATCCCTCCCAAGCCACGTTGGCTCAGTAGCTCCTCCGGTATATTTTGATGATCGAAGAATGCAATCAACCGGAGAAGCCTTGCCGCTGTGGGCATCTGTTTTGTTATTCGGTCAAAAGTGATAAAATATGTACCCAGGATACCCTTGGTCATATCGACCTCTCGTCGGATGTCGCCAAAGTTTTGCAAAAGTAGCGTGGTCCTTCCTTCATGGTTGTCTTGGAAAATGGACCAGTAATCGGAAGGAGGTGTCCATATCTTGGTCATAAAAGATGCTGCACCCATAACAGCCAGCGGTAAGTAATCCAGGGACTCCAGAATCATCGGGACAACTTTTCGGTCTTCATCTTCCAAAATATCCCAATTGTGAAAGCATTTTGAAAACAACCACAGTGCTTCTTCCCCCAACATTTTCCAAACCTCGATAACTCTATACTCCTGCCAACTTGCAACCTGCAGAGATCTCGTCGTAAATATCACAGTGCCCTTCTGACCCTGTGGTACAAACTTTGCGATGGGGCTCTCGTTGCTAAGGAAGTCATCCTCGTTGTCGGCATTGTCGATAACTAGGATCCAGTGGCCACTATCTAGGCCTTCAAACCATACCTTCATACTCGACAAGAATCCCTCTTTATTTGTTTCAGCGCTGGCCCGAGGAATGTAAACGCGTTGTGCAATAGCGTGAAAGCCCTGACTAAACTTTAATAGCCCACTCCCGTGTACCCAGAAAACATCACACTGGCTCTCCTTGGCTCGCTGATAAACGTATTCGAGGGCAATCTGTGTTTTCCGAAGCGATGTTAGTACATCCTTCCCAAGGCAGAGCAATCAATACATACCCCGAACCCCCTAATCCCTGCAGAGCCACCCGGCTATGATCTTGACTTTTGCAATAGCCCTTTACCACCTCAATGATACAGTTACGGCCACTAAAAGTTCTATTCCTGCTGTAGGGAACTATCCAATATCGCCTAGATGCATCTCTCGATTCTACTAGCATGTTACATCTGTGCTAGCAACCAGGGACGAAAGGTGATGAGACCTCCATCTCTAGCTGTCAAAGGTTCCCCTTGATTTATGACTCCGAAATTGGTGATATGGTGGTGGGCGTGAGTCTCACTGACAACATTACCATTACCGAGGACGTTATGATCCCCCCTGTTCTCGCTGAAGCTTCCGTGGTTATTGGATTAGATTTCGGTAATTCTGGCAAGATTGTTAAATAGGTGCCAATCGGGTTTAACAATGAAAAGGAAGATTAATCGGGATACCCACTTATCCATCTCAAATGACGCTGTATTTAGCTTGTTGTATATCTATGTTTTTTTACGGCGGTTGTATTCGATAATAACTCTGGTGGAGCTAGCTTGTTTGATAATGATGGTTGACTCGTTGCTTATTGTAACCTTTGAAAGTTATCCTTTCGCATGACCTGGGATAAGTTACCGGCACGGGGTATGATGGAATGGGATCCAACCTTGGACACCGGAATAAATAAGTCTCTTATTTTGCGATAACTGTAGGGTAGAGTAGGATTCTAGGTAACGTATTTCCCAGGGAAGCGGGACATCACATGGAAGCAGGACTTGGTTTTGACGCCCATAGCGTGAGAAATTTAGTAGATCAACCCCACTCTCAACATCAAGAAACATACCAAATCCGAGAAGCAACAACACCAATGGCATGAGCAAAAGCCCAGCAACAAGATGAGCATGAAAGTCGAGTCCAGGAGGCATTAAGGGCTATTCGGGGAGGTTTAGAAGGTGGAGTAGCTGCGGCTGTGGAGTTATATAGAATACCTCGAACAACCTTATATTATAGACTATCTGGAGGGTGGAGGACTCGGAGGGAGGGGCATATTGAACAACAAAGGTTAGTGGTAGCTGAAGAAAAGGCTATTACCCAATGGTGTTTCGATATGGATGATAGAGGCTTCCCTCCCTGGCTTGACATGATGAGAGATATGGCTGCTCATTTAGAAATGAAGTGGCTAGGTGAGATGGGCAAACCCTTCGGAAAAAATTGTCTTCCAAGATTCCTCGATGGAAATCCTTTGATCACAGTCAAGTTAAGCTGTCGTCTCGAGTGGCAAAGAGTACAGGCAAATGATCCCCAACTCATCAAGGACTTTTTTGCAAAACTTACCCACCTCGTTCACACTCATAGCTTGAAAGCTTCTCAAGTCTTTAATATGGATGAGAAAGGATTTCTTCTTGGACAGGCTACCCAGGTATGAGTCCTTTGCCACAGAGGAAGAAGAAACCCTAATGTCACCTATGATGGAGGGCATGAGTTGGTGACTGTTGCTGAGACCATTAGTGTGGCTGGCCTTGTCTTTTCTCCCCTTATAGTCTACTGTGGAGCAGCGCAGTATTTAGGATAGCATAAGAACCTGATGGCTAAAGAGAAAGATTATGTTTTCAGCTACTCACCCAACAGCTGGATTGACGATAGGCTAGCTTTGATGTAGCTTGAGCAGATTTTTGAGCCACAAACAGTACCATTAGCAGGTCGATTACCATAGCTACTGATCCTCGATGGCCATGGCTCCCATCTTACCTTTCCCTTTGTGCAATTTTGTCTTGATCACGGCATTCTGCTTCTATGCCTACCATCCCATAGTACCCATCTCCTCCAACATCTAGATGTGGGGTTGTTTTCTCCTTACCACCACTACTATGGGTACGAAGTGGATGACTATCGGTGATCCGGTCATAACTCACTCACCCTGGGGATTAAGAAGTCCTTATTTATTTGAATGGTTGCAAACACGAGAAAGAAGACCTTTACATCTTCTAATATTTGTAAAGCTTTTGAGGGAGCTGGGATTTGGCCTTTGTGTGCCTACAAGGTGTTAGGAAAAATGAGACTGGGGGTCTCCTCATACTGAGATACTTTTGGGCTAATAGCTATGCCATGGAAGAGCAAAGACCTTCGATGACAGGTTCAGGTTACTGAAAGGCTGCTTGATACAGGTATGGCCTTGCTGTCACTCATGGACAATCCTCAAACTATAGATTCTACTTCTCAGGTCATGATATCAAGGGTCAAAATGATTATGCAGGAGCTGGGACATCAATTGGAGAATGAAATTGCACAACAAGAACTCTACCAAGAACAGTCCAAAAAGCTTCAGGGAATCGATCCCATATACAATAAAACCGACTGACGGAAGCTTACTGAGGCTAGAATTATCACTGGGGCAGATCTGATGAGGTTGTGGGACATTTGGCTTGAGAAAGATACGAAACCACGATCTTGAACCAAAGGCACCAGAAGCACCTCCTTACAGTAAAAAAAAAAGTTTCTACAACAACCAACTCTTCGGAAGCAGCATCATGTTATGATTGTCAATGAACCAATCATAATAGTAGACACTTCAGCGCCCAAGGAAGTTTAAAGCAATCATTCTGATGAGCTTAGTGAGAGCGACTGGATTTCGTCCGAAGAGACTGATGCCCCGCCAACCACCACACCTTTACAACCAGGAACCAGCAGACGAAAATCCACTCATATCCTCCCCGATCGGCCCCTTCATATGAGACTGCGCTCACAGAAGCCCTAAGTTAATCCTTTGTCTCTTTTTCTTTCTTGTAAGTTCCCCCATTAATTTACTCCTATCTTCATACCATCCCGGCTAAGCTTTCTTCCACTCTCTCTAGACATTTTTTACCTTGCTAGTTGGATTCAGCCTATCTTTCCTGTCTTTCTCATAGTTTTTTCATTTTTTTTGGGCTCAGGTTCATGGAGTTATTCAATTTCTAAAGTTGATCGTGATTGATCCACTGCGTTGTCCCGGATCCCCGTATTTGACATTAGTGGTGCACGAATACCGGGAGGATTAAGGTTTTGCTGTGATGTGAATGAGTAAAAGGGTGTAGCAACGAAAGTTAGAATTTAGAGATCAGAAATCAGCAGCTTTGGCCGTCCGGCTGAAGAAAGGACCTGAGAATTGAAAAAGAATACCGTATTCCACCTCATATTCTGTTCGCTGCAGGTTCGAGTAATGTAATTGGCTATTGAAGTTGGGATATCGACGGCGGCTAGCTTGGTGCAGATGGCCTGCTTTCCAATAGCATAAGTACAAAGTTAGATCATGAATTGATGGTACGGAGCAGGGTTGTTGATGATGGTTTTAGACAATAGTAATGGAACAAGCAACCCATCACCCTTTCAACCCAAAACCCACCACAACTCTGCCAGAGCCAAATAAAAGCTGATTTTATGGTAGGTATGCTGAGATGGTTATTGCCTATTTTATAAACCAATTTTTTCCCACTTTACGTCCACCAATGGTGGACAAAATAGGCATTCCTTCAGGCGAACAGTATCTTAGTATACTATGTGGCGTAAAGTGTTCTTTTACTAGTGTACCATCAATTCATGATCTACCCTTGTAACACGAGCAACAACCTCCAAACTGCATCGTATTCTCCTGCAATGGACAGCAGCTGCACATCTTCGGCAAACAAATCAGGTGGAAACTCTGAAAACACAAGATTTGAGCTTTCGAATAATACTGGTCCAGTAAGCGAATACTCCTGTTCAACTCCATCCGGGATAGAGAGTTTTTCTTATCAGTTATCTTTCTGTCAACAGGAGACTGCCATAACTTCACGTTGACCCACTCAGACAACCTTACCTTAGGCTTGATGCACAGTGGTGCATATCACAGAGAATAGGAGAGAAAATACTGGAGGGGTTGTGCGACTTTCAGCGCTGTGCATGAACGATTTGTGCTCTGCATTATGTCGCACGAGGATGGTGCCAAAAATGATGAACAGACCTGCGGTAATCAGCCAAATGACGTTACTCCACGCCTTCGGTTCAATAGAGTCTGTTGCTGTGAAGAATTTAAAATATCCCTTGCACAGGTATCGCATGATATGGTGGTCCGAAAATTCTTGCCAATATTTCCATCACAGTGCCAAAGTTAATGAAAATTCACTTGCTATTGTAGATGTTAAAATATGAAAGGAGGGTAACGTGTGGGTACCGATATATTTGCTTCTACAAAGAATAATAAGGAGATTGACAAAAGAGTAGATAAAGATTGATATCGTATAACGAGTGAGGAAATATATATATCTATCGATATAGCGAAAGAATGAATTGAATTGATTGATTAACGAAAGAAAAGACAAAGTTCTGTGTCTTTTATAGACAGAGTCGACTAGAAGAAAAACACAAACTAAAGAGAAAAACATATGAAAAATAGGGATCCTCCACACTCCCGAATCTTCAAACAATACCAAACAATATTGATACAGCTCGAGTAAAGAGAAGGTATCAACTATTTCGTTTTCCAACATCCAGTGCTTCTACTAATTCCCTTTCCAACATCCTATGTTTCCACTAACTACAAACAAAAACACCGAAGGATTCTGACGAGGTTGCCGAAACACTAGGTCCTGCCTTAGCTTGTTTCAACAGTAGACTTGCTATTGTAGATTGTAATGCAATACCTGCTTAATCTCTAACATAACGAACCGATCTGGACTGATCCGATTCGCAATACCCAGTAACGGCGAAAACAAGCTTTACTCACTACTCGTAATTTTCTGACGTTTGTGAACACAACTGCTATTGCATACCACCAAAATCTTGAGGCTCCGCCCGATTTTCTGCCCATATGCAATAGCAGTTGTGTTCACAAACGTCAGAGAATTACGAGTACAGGCACGATGCGCCTGAACACAGGGATTAGAAAAATGTATGGCAGATTATCTGTGCTCGCAAACAAAATTATCCCTTCAATGTTCGGGTACCTCTTCCCTGTAGCGTCTTGGACCGGGAAGTGGATCAGACACAGAAGTGAACTGCATTGTTGTCCGAATTCTCACTGCGAATCAAACAAAAGCGAATTTAACATATGGCACGATCAAGAAGATCAACAACACTTCCGAATTTTCTGTTTTTAGTGTTGGATGCCAATTGATATTTCCAGATTTTGGATTTTTTTTTGGCGCCTTTCACCTGATTCATTACATGGTCTGGTCCGCTTCTCGGTCCAAACCGTTAACGAGTATCAATTGTTGATCATTCCTGATGTTTCGCCGATCCTTAGCCTTGGAAAATTTGTTCATTGTCATCTGGCCTACTTCAGGCCAGTGCGATACGGTCTTCACCCTAGTTGTGACAAATCTGGGCCACAAACAGGGATCTATAACAAGTAATCTTTTGTTACCCTACCTTGGCGAATACTCTTTTTGCCCGTCAAATTCCCTTGTTCGTCGCGACTATGGTTAAAACTGTATGTCCAAGATGCTATGGAACTGTATCATACCACCATATTGTCAAGTTGAAGTTTCAAAAGCGCCAAGTCAGGTTATTCCAGACAGCGTGACATGAGAAATCTTTCTCCAAGACAAGTTCATTTACTGACAACTCTCTTGACGATTTTTGAGAATAACAAACTTTGCGTCCGCTGTAAGAGCGTATGTGAATACACGCCAAAGCTCACCTAGTAAAAATAAATTCTAACTCAGGGAGGCTAAGTCCCGAGTTCGTATTATGCGGTATATCGAATGCTCTGACAACACTCAAATGTTGCCCCAGCAACGGGACAAAGAACACAAATACTGTGGAGAAAAAACATGGCACTTTCCAGATATTCAAAGATCTGAGGACATTTTTTCTCATTATCCGGAGGACAGGTATCGCAGGGTGCCAAAAAAAAAAATGAAAACACAAAGTGGAGTGGTAACCATCGCAAGGTAGGCTACACAATACCAAACCTGTCTCAGACATGGTAAATGGGTCTCTGCGACAGTTTTTACCACCAGTGAGTTCGCTTTTTTTTCTTTTTTTTTTCTTTTTAACATCTCTCAATATTCGGAGGAGGCTGTTGAGTAACGAGATTCATCAAATTTAGACTATGTGCCAGCCAACTTTTCAATGGCACAAGCACGGCCGATAAGTACTGTGGAGGATATTTCATGTCACGCTAGAGTTGGGTAGTAGACCCCCTGTTGTAACTAGGGCTTAGGTGCCGTGACTTTTGTTTCTTAGTTAGGTTGTTTTCAGGGTTAGGGCACGTGACTGGTGCAGCCTTGTGGGGCACTTGGGAGTTTTCTGTTGCAGTCGACAACAAAGGGCAACCAAGGACAAACTAAGGAGAACGAAGCGCAACGAGGGACGAGGACCAGAGAGAGAAAGGGCAGAGAGCGAGAAGGAAATAGCTAGGCATTGAAAGGCATCTTTCGGTATAGTCTTATGAAATTCCCACATTTTCAAACCTTTTTTCACAAATCCTCGCTTCACACCACCAATGGGTAACGCGGCATCTTGCCAACTCACCCCACCCACACTACTTTTTCCGGTATAGTCAGAGTTTTCACTGATTTTACTACCCCACCCCCTCACTCACGATACCTCACCTTTAGGTGTGGGACCAATAACAGGGCCCCATTCTAAAGCTTCGAAACAACCAAGAAACAAGCTGCCGGCCGGAAGACCAGCTTGTATCTCCTCTAAAATGTCTCTACCATACAACCAAAGCACTAGGCAGGCCATAGCCACCCACATCCCGATCCCCCCCTCTCCCCTCGGAGGGCCCAGAAGCCCCACCTAGAGCCCGAGGCCCTACTCACCATCACTCCTCCCACCAGGCTCCCCCCATGGGGTACCCTTACAGGCGATTCTTCCGATGTTTTCAAGAGTTGAACATACAGCGAACTGCCCCAATAAAGCCATCAACGTCGGCAACAGGATTGTTGCACCAGGAAGCACCTTCCCAACCGTTCGCAGGGAACTGAGCTGTAACGAAACATGCTATGTGCAACTGGCAAACATGGCAACATCCGCAGAACACCCCCCCATCAGTGCACCACTCCCAGGATTCCGCACCTCCCTCCAGAAGATATTTGGGGACCAAGTGGTAGATGTAGCAGACCCCATGGCCCTAGCCCAGCTAGCGGCACAGGCCTCTTCCTACTACCCATCCTAAGAGAGCCCGATCATGGTCCCCCAGATCCCACCCTGCTCCCCCCCAGAAGCACAGATGGGCTACGAAGCAACAGTGCAAATACTGGACTCGCAGGCCACCCAGGACACTACGTTGTCCCTAGGCAACGGCCAAAACTCAGACGGCACAGGCATCGGGGATAGCCAACACGCCCCCATCCCCCAAGCACTCCCCAAAAGGGCACATTTTTCCTCGCCCCTACAGATAGGACTAACCCACAGGGAAATCCCAGGAACAGACTCCGGCAACTTCACACCGGCCCCAAACTCCTCCACCACTACCACACCCACTCCATCCCAGTCCCAGAAGGGGAAACAAAGGGCGAGCCAGGAAAGCCCGCAGACCATCCTGGCCCCCCTACAGGCCTTCATGGGAGAGAGTGAGATCGACCTCACCACAGAGGCACTAATCCTAGAGCATGTAGGAATGCCCACAGACACCGTCACCAATAAAGCCATGGGTATCCTCCTCATGGCAATAGAGACAAGCCTAACCCGTAAAATGGTAGAAATGGAAGCAAGGATCATGGCGGCAGTGATGGGGAGCGCCAGAAACAACAACAACAACGACAACAATGGCAACAACAAACTGCCCCAGACGACCAAACCTCAAACCCTGAAAGAGACAAGGACCTAACCCCCCCTGCCGGAAGAACCCGTGGCACAAGTGCCGAAAACCCCCAAGGCAACCAAGACAACAGCAGCACCGGCGATCCTGCGGGACACACTCCCTAACAACACCGCTCAACCCACCTCCAAAAAACAAACATACGCAGCGATGGTGAATGCCAGAATCGACACCGACAGCTTCATGCTGGTCAAGAGGAAAGGAAACAACCAGAGGGAAAAAGGACCCGGTGTGGCCACCCCAATCCAAACCCCCTCAGCACCATCCACACCACACGCACGGCAGAGATGCCTCCTGATCCGCTTGGTAGACAGAGGCCGAAGAATAGGGGCACCAGGGGTCACACCCATACAGATAAGGAACACAGTTAACGTGGTGTCTAGGGTAAAGTCCACCTGCGCCGAGTACAACAGGAACGAGGACCTAGTCCTCACAACCCTCCAAGACCTACCAGCAGAACCGGCCCTACAAGACGAAACTGCCATCACTAAGGCCCTAAATGGAATCCAGATTTTTGGATTCAGCATCGCCACGGACACCCCCACGGTCAACATAGTCGTGGACGGAGTACAACTTGGAGAAGAGAACTGGACCCCAGAGGAATGGGCAATAGATGCCCTGAACTGGAAAGACCTCGAGAAGGAACTCTTGGACTTCAACCCGGCAATAAGAATCATGGACCGACCCAAGTGGATCCGATCCCCCACAGCCCTAAAAGCTGACAACAAGATCAGGTCATCGATAATCGTGGCAGTTGAGGCCAATGAATGGATCACCAGCTCCCTGAAACAGAACAAACCAGGATTGGCCCTCTACGGACAAAGATGCACCTTCCGGAGGTACCTCCGACAAGACTCCTCCAACTGCTGCGAAAGATGCCTCCAGCTAGGACACCATGCGGTCCACTGCCGCCTACAACCGGTCTGCAAGCTCTGCAACGGAGACCACCACACCAAAGACCACCACTGCACGGTAGCCTACTGCACCAAAGGAAGAGGCAAACCATGCTCCCACACCATCCGAAAGTGCCCAAACTGCGAAGAGTCCAGCCACTTCGCCAGAGATAGACACTGCCCCAGCCGTACAAGGGCAAGATCACCCAGGGAAAACTGGAGTGAGGAAGAGACAGAAGAAGAAAGAGGAGAGGCAAGTAACATGGCAGGACCGCCCCAACAAAGCCCCCATGAATAATTATGGCAACCACCGATATTATTTACCTCAATGTCGGCAGGTCCATGAACGTTGTCACAGAGTTAGTTAAGGTCTCACAAAAACTTAAACCCAAAATATTAGCGTTCGGAGAATGCCCTTTAGAAAATAATAACTGGATGCACCTTAAAGGATATACATGTTATGCTGACGCACCGGCAAAGGAGTTCGGCTGCGCCGCCTATATCAAAAATGAATTCATACACATGTTTGTGGTGGAACGAATATCACCACAATACATCAGCCTCTGGACAGAAGGAACCGAAATTACATTCGCATACAAGAGGTCAAAAAACCACCAAAGAGAAAACAGAGATGACCCTACCCAAGCCTTCGACCACAGCAATAGCTGGTATGGGAGCAACAAAAATATAGTCATAGGGGACCTTAATGCTATACACCCCCTGTGGTCCAAAGGGGAGAAAAACATGGCCGAAAGACGCCTGAGAGAATGGATGGACGAGAAGAACCTGACAGTAACCAACCCCCACATTGTCACACACCCACCAACCACACTATGGCCGACAGGCACCACGATCGACCTAGTGATAGGAGACAGACACCATGGGCTGAGGACCAGAACCTTCTTCATCCCCTCCACCGACCACTTAGCCCTGTGCACCAAGACAAACATAAACTGGAGACATTCCCAGTACAAACCCCTCCGATACGATAAGGCAGACTGGAACAAGATAGGGACAGAGCTCCTACTACTTGATCCGAATGACGACGAGCCGGAACACGTACAAAGGAAACTCACGAGGATAATCCTGAGACATACGCCAAAAGCGAAGGGAGGCAGTGTCGCCTTCTGGAACAAGGAACTGGGAGAAAGGAGGAAGGCCTTGATCTGGACCTTGAGGAATGACCCCCTAGACCCAACCCTGTTAACAAAGAAAAGAGAGTACAGGAAGGCGATAGTGGAAGCGAAACTGGAGGTGAACGGGAGAACCCTGCAGGAAGAGACCGATCCCGAGTGCTTCAGAAGCATCAAACCGAGACGGACCAAACAACCCATAGCAGCCCTGACCAGGAAGGACAACAGCATTGTGGCGGAGCATGCCCACATAGCCGATGAACTCCACTCGGCCCTCTATGGAGGGGAAAACAGAAGAACCCTCAAGCAGATAAGGACAGCGCCCAAAGAGCTCCAAATAGGCATCATGGATACCGCCCTCAAAGCGTCCCTGAACGGAGCAGCCACGGGACCAGACCTCATACCGAAAAGACTCATCAAAGAGTTCAGAAAATACAGGGAAACCCTGTTCCTGGCCGTAATGAATAGAGCATGGAAGGAAGGCATCCCAGAAAGCTGGAAATCGAGCACTACGATCCTCATCCAGAAAGAGAAGAAGGAGCGATACGATGTCGCCAAGAGCTGGAGACCAATCCAACTACAACCCATTCTATCCAAGGTCCTAGAATGAGCGGCGGTAGTGCGCATTGCCGAACTAGATCTGCTGACAGAAAACATGTTCGGGGGCAGGAAGAATAGTGGTACCACTGACGCCATACAAACCCTGCACCAAACAATCACCAACTCCAAGCATCCACACGCGTGCCTCACGGCCCTAGACATCGAGGGGAGGTTTAACCACCTGCGGATGGAGGAGGTATGCCAAACCATCGGGGAAAGGAACAGCCACTTGGGACAATGGGTCAAACACTGGGTGGCTGGCAGAAACACGACCTACTGGTTCAACGAAAAAACCTCCAAAGCATTCGCAACTGATAAGGGGACCCCCCAGCGCTCCCCACTCTCCCCAATACTGTTCCTGATCAACATTAGAGAGGTAACAGCTGTCAAAGGCCACAGCACACCCGGCACCTCCACCAAACTACTGACCTACGTCGACGACATCCTAGTAGTCATGACCTACAGGGAACAGGAGCAGGGACAAACGGCGCACCAAGGAACACTGGACGAAATACAGAAAGCAGGCGGAAACTGAGGGTACAACCTCTCTTACCTGAAAACAGAGCGAATCCACATCAAGACTGACCCGGAAAAGCACCTTCAACCCAAGGTCGGAGGAATAACGGCACCCAAGAAAGACACCATGAGATGGTTAGGGTACTACATCACAGGGGATTTCAAGTGGAAGGCCCACACCATGCACTGGACTGCCCAGGCCACCAAAACAAGCCACTTTCTGAAAGCCCTCACCCTCAGGTACAAGGTAGGGGGGCTGAACGCATGGACTACCCTGAGACTAATCCAAGGACTAATACTACCCCAACTCACCTACGGGATAGAGATGTGGGGCAATATTGAAAACATCAACGCGGCACAAGTCGCACTGAACAAGATCATCAGGTTCGCATTCGGATTGGAAAAGAAAGTGTCTATCACAGCGATATACGCCGAGACTGGAATACCCCCCTTCAGACTCTACACCAAGTATAGGCACAACCTGCTTTGCCTGAGAGCCAAATACCTGGACAGACCAACAGCGTGGACAGCCAAATGGATGACAGACCCCAGGGCCACGAGCATAATGGGTAACTCATTCAGCCATAAACTGGGGAAAAACGGCCTTAAGGAGCACCACCTAGAAGGATGGAAACAGGACGTCGAAAGCGAGAACACCAGGTACCAGGGCAGACCGAGGAGGAAGTATACACACCTCCGGCAGCTGTCCAGGACCGACCTGAAAAGCCTAGTACACATCCGGACCGCGGCGGGCGGGCCATACATGGGCATAATGGGGAAAAGGAGGAGATGCCACTGCGGCAAAAGCGACATCACAGGAGACCACCTCAGAAAGGGCTGCGGCGGAGTGCCACCCACTGACGCCGACATCCAGAAGGACAAGGACCAGGCTACACTGCTAAAATGGATAAAGCTATGGCCCGCAGAACTCAAAGGGAAGCCCTCCCTGGAGCAGGCACCAGACAGCGACGGAGCGCAAACACACGGGGCCGAGGTCAACCTCCCCACCTCTCAATTCCAGACAGTAACAGGAGGGATGAAAAAGAAGGTCAGGAAGATGACCCCCTGCGAAATGTGCGGACACCTCCTATACCAGAACAAGGCACGAAAGGAGGAACACATGAGAACCCACGACCCCCTCTACATAAAGAGGAAGCCTGGACTTGCGAAAGGCAAGGGGAGGGGGAAAATAAGAGGAGGCCAGGGGGACGAACTGGCAGAGGAGAGGGAGGGCCCGGGGACCCAGGGGAGCAATGCTGGGGAGTAGTATTTCTTAGGTACACGACCACTGGGCACGGAGGTGACGGGGTGGGTTTCATTTGTTCACAGGGAATTTCATGGATACACGACCACTGGGCGCGGAGGCGACGGGGTGGGTTTCATTTGTTGGCGGAATTTTCATAGGTATACGACCACTGGGCATGGAGGTGACGGGGTGGGTTTCATTTGTTTGTAAATATTTTCCTTAAGTACACGACCACTGGGCACAATGGTGACGGGGTGGGTTTCTTTCATGGTAGGAAGGGATAGGCAATATGGCGGGTGGGAGGATCTCCTAAAGTACACGACTACTGGGCATGGAGATGACGGGGTAGGTTTCACATGTGAAGGAATTAAAATAGTTGAGGACAGGGAGAGGAAAGGGGGGAGGGGGAGTTTTATTGGTTAAGGTTGTGCGAGGGGACAATGAAAAGCTGGATAGGCATACAGGCGGGGAGGGGGAAATTTCCTTAAGGGGGCCCTTGGCTGGGGGGAGTATCTCACGCCGGTAGTTAGATACCTTTAGTTAGGTGAAACAGGGCTTACCCCTGGACTAGATAAGAATGAAAACAAGGTTACAGAAAGGCATCGGGATCTGTGGCAGATCCGCAGCTGTAGAGGAATTGAGGGATTGGTAGTTTTTCTTTTCTCTTTCTTTTTCTTTCTTTTTCATCGGAATTTTACGAGAATAGTTTGAGACGGAGAATTATCCCGAGAGCGAGGGATTCAATTTTACTGTGTCTTTTCTGGGATAGCATCGAGGAATACATTTTTTGTGAAGAGGAGAGAAGAGGAAAGTGACCGAGCTTCGTGCCTACCCTCCAGCCGACGAACCGCCTACCCTCCCGGAGGGGAGAGGTCAACAGTACAGTATAAGCATCACGTGGATCTGATAAGCAAAAGCGGCGCGTAGCAACTAGCCATTTGGCCTATAGTTTGGTGAGGGTTCTCGTAGCAGCTTGCTGCTTTAAACCACGTGACGGCTATATCTATCGGCCTCACTTGTAGTTTTGTGAACCCCTCTGGATTCCATTGCCCAATCACGCCCAATCACGCCCAATCACGCCGGGTCAACCATAACAGTCTCTACTATATGATTACTGTAATCCCTGTACGAATACCGCCTGCTGAGCTCTCGAGTCTCAACAGACCGCTAAGCACCTGGAAACATTCCTGTCGAGAACATTTTGGTTTAGCGGGTCGATGGTCCAAGTGGCTTTCTCACCTATAACTTTGATCTTTTCGACGCTAAGAATCCAAGGGGCTTTCCTGTACCTCAGCTCTTCTTTTCACTTTTTTTTTTTTTTTGAATACCCGTACTGTACAAGATACCGTAGTCAAATCAATGTCGGACAAGCGCTTGTGGCTAACGTGTGGTTGGTAGCCCCTGCCTTAAGTTTTATTAACCAAAATTGTTAGGGAACAGAGGTGAGCTTAATTCAACAACCACAGGCCGCACACTTGACCCAATCCAGGTCTAGTGCCCCGCTAATATCAATCCTGGTTTCGCCAGATTTCCATGGTAATGGGTCGGTAGCAGGCCATGCAAATCCCCACAGTCGAGGTTTCAATTTTGGTAATTCGGTGATTCAAAACCAATTAATTGAAAGAAGGAATTTCTATTACGGTACACCCCCCATTCGCAAAGTCTTCGCGGAAAGAGAGGTACTGTGGCAGGGTCTCGGCGGTAACGAAAGTAGCAATACAAGGCATTGCCGGATCAAGATAGTCCAAAATATGTGGGGTAACGAAGATCCCCATCAAGTTTGATAATGGCACCTCCACATACTCAAGCTTATAGTTTACGATATGAACGAAACCGCGATATCGCTTTGATGTCAGTTCTGGGAATGAGCTATGAGCAGATAGTTCGTGAGCGCGGTCTTCCACCTTCAACAATTTGAGGTGTTGTTAAGGGGTGCCAAACTAGAGGCCACATACATAATGTACACGAACAGGACGACCTTCCAAGAGGTCATATTAAATGGTGGCTCCAAAATATACTAATATTTGGGTTTCTCGCAAAGTAGACATCCAGCAAGTTATTAGCAATGAAGGTGTGATTGTAAAATATAAAATTCAGACATTCCATACCCGGCAATCTCTTGTACTGCTACTTTCGTTACGGCTAAGACCCTGCCACAGCACCTCTCTTTCCGTGAAGACTTTGCAAACGGGGGTGTAAGGGAAAATTTTTACTCAAACTGCAGATGTCAGTTAGCACGATGAACCGAACATGGGTCGCGTAGGAAGTTGTGTCTCCATAATGAGCCGTATATACTAACCACCATGCTACACTACACCAACATGGATGGAAGAACGAAATTTAGTTTTACTTAGATTAATTACCAGAGTGTTACACGGTCGGGAATATAACCGGGATCGCTGCTGGAGGGAGCCACAGCACGAATACAGATCGGGGTTTGTGGATAACGAGTGTCTGCGCTAAGCCAAATATCATATCTTTCTCTTGTTACTCACAGATTGCGCAATTCCCTTAGGTGGCTAGCGGAAAAATGCGAGATTGTCGGTTTGGTCTTGTGTCTTTCTATCATAGCAGATCTGTTTCCGAGCCAGTTGAGTAATATTACCGAGTGAGTGGTCGTGATTTCCAACACCAACGCTGTGGGGGCAATCTTTTCTCTTTTCTTTTCATTTGGTAGGAATCCCAATCCCAGCGTACCGGTATGTTGGCCGTTCCTGGTAACACGTGATCTTCCTGTTATTGGGCAATGATAGTGGGAAGAGCCTTAGATAGGGTGGCTGTCACTTTTTGTTGGCAGCTAGA
This sequence comes from Choiromyces venosus 120613-1, assembly GCA_003788595.2. Lineage (NCBI taxonomy): Eukaryota > Fungi > Ascomycota > Pezizomycetes > Pezizales > Tuberaceae > Choiromyces > Choiromyces venosus. The sequence continues at coordinate 25,512 of ML120477.1, read as the reverse complement.
TACAACGAGGTGACAAATGTCCGTGTTGATGGCCACTTTTACACCAAAAATTTCTTTTTCTTTTTTTACAGCACCAGAATTCAATTACCCGCAGTGCAAGCAAATCAATTATTGGTAAAATAGTGATTCTGGGTATTTCAACAATGGATTCAAATTTGGAAGGGTATGGTAAAATATTGCATGAGCTGCGGCGATGCAAAATTGGCAATTTTCGAAACATGTTTCTTTCTGTATGGGTACCCATGCAAATTCCTGTCACTAAACTTATGTCTGGGACTCAGTGGTCCCAAACAAATAGCAGTGCCGACAGAACGAATAAACATCTTGTAAAAAGACAAGTTTCAGAATTGCTAGATCCCTTTCTATCCATTGATATATTTTTAGTTTTAATTGATCAAGAGGTAGAGGGTCACTTTGTGGTCTTTGTGACCCTGAATTCCAGGCATTTTTCTGTGTTTTGGCAGGTACTTCAGCCGGCCAACGAGGACTTTTGTCCAAGGGCTGTAGATAAAAAAAGAAATCTGCAGCTGAGAGAAAAGTGGAAATTATTGAGAGCCCAGGAATGTCACTCCGGTGTTGTTTGGTTGAAGGACACCAGCGTTTCCACTGCTAATAGTTTCATGAAATTGAATAGGGCATCAAAAAAAGGAATAGGTTCACAGGTTTAGGGGCATTCACAGTGAGCTGTTTTTGCAACTTTGAAAGCATCACTGTTCCAGCATAATCGTGACAAGGTTATGGCTGGCAGCCACAACCCCCAGATGTTCGCAAACTCACAACCTGGGTATTCTAAAGAGTGCCTAACAACTCAACACAACTTTACAGCTCAACACAACTTTGTGGCTTGTCATGACTGAGGCTCAATACAACTTTGTCAATCAAGGTAATATTGTAATATAATATTAGTTTTTATTTAATAAAACCTCTTCTTATTAACATATCATACTATCAATACCACAATAAATTATGCCACCAAACTCAGCATTTATTCTACCAAGTCAATGGGTTGACCCATATAAGGATGTTGAGATATGAATGCAGTCAGACATAGCCTTCCTTCAGGCCAGTGAAAATCAGAGCTCAAACATTGCTGCAATTGCTCGCCAATACAAAATACCAATTACATGACTTTGAGCTCAGTTATAATGTCATCAGTGCTGGCAAGATCAACCTGGAATGAATCCCAAGTTGTCTGAAGACCAGGAACTAGCTGTGTGCCAGTATCTTGACTGTTTAGATAAAGTTCTTACCAGTGCTCGCTTGCAAATGGTTTCGGGTTGCATAAATACAATTCTCCAATATGTATACATAGGTCCAGAACCAGTACCAACTGTTAGTGATCTATGGACTGCTCGCTTCCTGAAACATCATTCTAAGTACTTCATTCGAAAGCAACAAACACTCAATGTTGATTGAAAAAATGCACATACACCTGATAACATTTGAGCCTGGTTTGAAAAATACTACACAGTCTGTGAGGAGTATGATATTCAGCCTGGCAAACAGTACAACTTTGATGAAACTGGATTTTGTATTGGAATAGGACGTGATCATGGGATCATTAATTGGGAACCCAATCAGCACACTTACTTAGCAAGTTCTACGAACCATCAGCTGGTAACTGTTTGTGAAATGATTAGTGGTGATGGGGCTGTATTATCTCCTCTGATTATTATTCCTGGTATTATGCATCATGAGCCCTGGTATACAACAACCAGCATACCTAACGATTATCTTTTGAACATATTGGAAACTGGTTACAATAATGATGAATTAATGATAAATTTGCATGTCTATTTTGAACAGTTCTCTGCTAGACAGCTGGTAGGTGGGTATTGACTGTTACTACTGGATGGTTTTATCTCTCATGGTATAAAGCAGTTTCTTGACTATTGTGATGAGTGCAAGATTGTTGTTTTCTGTCTACCTCCTCATTCAAGTCACCTCTTTCAGCCCTTAGATGTGGTAGTGTTTCAACCTTATAAGAATTATCATACTGAGGCTGTGGAAGCAGCAACTCATATAGGGTATGGAGACTTTGACAAATCTGAATTTCTAGACAAGATTGATTGTATTTGCCAACAGACATTCAAGGCATCCACTGTTAGATCTGCATTCTGAGTTACAAGACTTGTTTCTTATAATCTTAATGTTGTTATTTCAAAGCTTCATGAGGTAGTTCCTACACCTGATCTGAGTCAACATGCAATACCACCACTAGGATCTTCTCCTAGTATTCCACTCACAATTGTGAGCCTTAAGGAACAAGGGGTGGAATTACTACATGATGTAAAAGATCTATCACCTGACTTCTAACACTGACTAGAACTCATTCTGCAAGGTGGGCTGGCACTAGCACAATCGAGTGCATTGGCTACAGAACACATAGAAAATACACAGGCTGCTGAGCAAGCAAGGAATTCAACATGCAGGACTGAAAGTAGAATGGAGATACAAAAAGGGGGGGTACTCTATGCTTCTGAGGCATGTGAGATGGTAAAAAGTAGGGAGGATACAGAGGTGGAAAAGTCAGAGAATTAGTTATGTAAGGCACAAAATGCAAATAAAAAGGGTAAGCGAGCAGAATGTAAACCATTCCTTGATAACATAAAGGCAGAGGTGAAAGTCAGGTATGCTGTCCAAGCATATAAAAAGAAAATATCAAGGTTGATAATAATAGGGATTAGGCAACAAGCAAGGTTGCGGAAATTGATATAAAATAGAATATTATATTCTCTAAAATTTAAATATTATATTCAGTCACAAATTTGAGTTGAGTCACATACCAATATTGAGTGCCAAATCAGGACAAGCCACAAAGTTGTGTTGAGCTGTAAAGTTGTCTTGAGCTGTTAGGCACTCTTTAGAGTGCTCCCGGTTGTGACTGCCAGCCATAACCTCGGCACAAGTACCAACTGCGCCCGACTTTTTTTCCATCACCAATTGTGATCATGAGGTATCACTCCAGTTTCCTAATTGGTGCTAGTTTCCACACAAATACCCTGCCCGTTTTGGAAATGCGCTCGACTTATGGTCACCCCCGAGTACAGTACTCCCGCGGCCGAGTTGAAGCCGGACACCTAAGGTGCTAGTTCTTGTATAAAGTGTCCCGCTTCAATTCAGCCGTGTGAGTACAGGGTAACAAGGGTACATCTGTAGAACATCCACTCAAAGAATGGTGTTTGGTCCAGCCACTGTGACAAGAGGTTGACAGACTTGTTTCCTTCACCAAAAATTAGCGTAGATTGGCCAAGTAGCTGCAGAAATACCATTACACACATAGTAATTTCGATGAATCAGGTCAGTTTTGACAAAGGTTTGACAACCTTATACTCACACCTGAGTGGTCACGCGTCTTTGCCAAGAAAAATGCCGGTTACTGAATTATCTTAAGGAACTGAGAACGAATCTCAAGTTTACCTTCACCTCCTCTAGATAATCCTCTAGATAATCTGGTAGCAGGCGTTTTTCTTGGCAAAAGCCGTGCGAGTGCACGTGCTTCCACAAAGTTCTCGTGACACCCCAGGTATTTGTGGTAGTGTCTCGGTAGCAACGATGTATCACACGCGGCATGTTGATGAGATTTACAATAACCATCACTTACAATCAACAGATGCGGTACACTCGTGTCTGCAAAGTCTTCATACCCCTACGGCGCAACCACACAACCACCCCAACCCTTCATAGAAACTAGAAAAAAAAAGTAGACAACTCAATTAAGAAAACCATAAAAGTAGAACTAGTAAAGATTAAGAAAACATTATTACCACTTGGTATGACTTCTATTTGCATCTAGTACAGCCTGAAGTCTCTCAGGCATCCTCTCAATCCACCCATCCACCTTCTCTTGGGGAATTAAATCCCATTCCTCCTTTGCTGCCTGAAATAATTCAGCAGCACTGTGAGGCCTTCTTTCCAACCTAGAGAATCGCTTTCTGAGGGCTCTTTTGAGTAGTGCCCAGGTGTTCTCAATAGGATTGAGATCTGGTGAGTTGGGTGGCCAAGGAAGTTTTTGATAACCACAATCTGCTTGCAAATTTCGATTTTCCACACCAGCATGCCAGGGAGCATTGTCTGCAGCAAGGTAGATGTTATTAGAAGGTCTATCTAGACCTTCTATGAAAGGGATAAGGTAGGGCTGGTGGATCTCAGTTGCATATTGGTTGGAATTGAGGCCAAGTCTGTCTCTTAGGCCTGTCCTTTCCTCCTCCTTCCTCTTCCTCACAAGAATTAACTCAGTCCTCCCCCCCTTGACTATTCCAGCATATACCCCAATGCTAGTCCTCCCAGACTTAAAGCTAGGCTTTAAGTTTTTTTCTTCCAACTCTTCTCCAGGTCTAACTCTGGCCTTTCTGCCAGTAAGATTTGGATCATAGATGATGGTAGCTTCATCTACAAATACAACCCAATTCCATGCCCTCCTCTAGTTCCTCCTTCTCCTAGCAAACTCCTTTCTTTTCTCCTTTTGTCCATTCCTCCAAAAGGGCTTTTTTCTGGGCATCAGAAGCTTAAAACCAGCTTCAGAGATGATCTTATCAACAGTGGTCTTAGAAAGACCAATATTGGCCTTTTGGGTAATATCTCTTAGTGCTAAATGAGGCTCAGCATCGATAATAGCCCCCACTATCTGTCTTTTTTGGTCTGTAATGGTTGTTGGTCTTCCAGATCTGTTGGCATCATGGGTGTTTCCATCTCTTTCTTCAGCCCTTTTGACTACTGATTGAACAGTTGCTTTTGAGATACCCAGAACCTTAGAAATTTTATTATACCCCATATCTGTGTGTTTATATAGGGTATAAATTTCTTTATTCCTGTCTTCTCTGGCTCTTTTGGTATGTGGTGGAGGCATGGTGGGGGGGGGGTTGTTGTCGTGAAGTGGGGTAATGGCGTTGCGCTGTAGGGGTATGAGGACTTTATGGACACGAGTGTACATCGTTGCCACCGAGACACAGGCACAAATACCTGGGGTATTACAGAGAACTTTGTGGAAGTGTGTGTATAAGACGGAGGGGTTTCCCTGGCACTTTGGGAGAAGTAGACGAAGCACAGACAGAGTGGGAACAACTTTAAAGGCAAGGTAAGTCTGCTCGATCTCACACCATGATTCTAGCTAGTTAAATTACATAACAGGAACAAAGATGTTCAAGTTCCTCAGCAAGCAGTCAAGGTTATTCCCAGATGCAGACATCTTCTCTCCAGCAGTACCACCTTATGCCATGTGCACTGCATGGAAGCTCCATATCCTGGGCCTCCAAACTACAATACAATCCCTTGACAGTCCTCTTCGCAGAAGCAAAGAGGTACAAGTTTAAGCATTGCAACACAAATACACCCAACCAAGCTCTATGGAAGTAATTCATAACTTCATGACTCTTGTTGACCTTGATTGTGTGCAAAGACAGTTCCCGTTCTTACACGCTAATACTTTCGAGGGTCGGTGTAGATTATATTAGAAGCGATAAGCGCTTTGCTTCAATCCATTAAACCGAAAACTCCTTATTTGTGAATTTTTCGCGCTGTTCTGATAGTTGATGTCATGGTGGGTTGCGAAATTCAAGCAGTGAATCACCTCTACGGGTTGGGTTGAAGGTAGATTGGTTGCAACGCTCCCACTTGTGCCTCTGTGCTATGGTATGTTAATTTGACCATGGTGGATAGTCGAGGCGACAGCCACACGGAAGCAGTGTCGTAGTGTGAATGCGGAACGTGCTGTGTACTCGAGTATGGGCAGAAGTGGTGAGACGGATAGGCATTCAAGATTTCGATGCTTCTTACCATTTGTGGCATTATGCCTACCAAATTAAATCATCTTTGACCTCTGATGCCAAGGAACGTCCGGGCTTCAACCCCCTGTCCTTCTCGTCACTAACGTCCATACCCGAGTATATTTAAGATTTTGGGAGGAATATCTCAGAGAATTGTGGAAGCAGGGATGCTTTGGAAGGCTGCAAGCTGGACTTGGGAGAACAAGGTGACTCGCAAGGATAATGACCTGTGGTATGGCGCACAGAATACATAGCGCACAGAATAATTTGTATAAGGGAGGAGTTCCCCCAGCACTCTGGGAGAAGTAGGCAAAGTCTCTTATCCAACAACACAATTGTAGAACAGAGCACTACGACGGGAGCACAAGAAGAACAAAGACTACACAACGGCAAGGTGAGTTTGTTAAGTGTCTACCTCTCTTACTGGCTAACGTATTGAAGACTGACTTGCTGAATTTACGGGCTGCTTTAGCGACTCTGCTACACATGGGCAACTCCACGATCTGGCCTCACAGGGACAGTCGTGATCAATATGAGCACCTGTACTTGTTTTCTGTCTTTTCAGTGATCATTGCTACAGCATACCAGCAGTCAAAGCATTCCTGCGTACCCACTCCGGCCATTTGGTTGCCAGTGCATCGGCCATCATCGCGACCGGTGTCGGGACCACGATTATCTGGGATGCCCGAGTGGGATGCAACCACACTGTGAACGACCTTGATGCCAAGATTGATGGTGTCAATGACAAGATCGATGCCAAGATCGATAGTGTCAGGGCAGACATCAATCGAGTTGAAATGAAACTTGAGAACTGTCGGTGGGCGATCCTGGAAACTGGTCATCACACTATGAATGCACTTGACGGAAACAAAAGGTCAATGAGAGAGTGGTCCCAGAGGCTTGAGCGTTGCATGCAGTCTGGTGGTGGTGTGGATTGTGGTTCTGTTCCGAAGGCTTGGGAGCTTTCAGTAAGGTCTGGAGGCCAGTGTGTAAGCAGCACATTCTCTATCCTTCATGGTGCACATAACTAATTTGCGAAAGTTCTCTCTGTTCCTGGTTTGGGCTGGGCGGATGGCGTATATAGGAGTTATGGATCGAGAGATGTTTTGTTTTTGCATGGATGGGCTTAGCTGCATAGGGCATCTGTATTTTTGAATTGGCTTGAAAAACGAGAATAGCAGTGCGCTTTGATTTTACTTCACAGAATCATATGTTATTTTACGTCTCTAGAAACCTATACTTCCAGTTCACAATTAGAATGAACTTTTGGAATTTCCTCAGCTGGTTCAAAAATAATTAAGCTTGTTTTAGCCCATGATTTCAAAAACTTGGTAGCTTCAATTGTTATACATTGAAGAGAGTTCTGGTGGTTGGTTACAGAAATTTTATTCTAAAGAGATTTGATACAAAGACTGGATGTGAAAGGTGTTGTTTTCGCTTCGTTGTCTATGGTGCATAAAGTGAGGGGAGTGTGGGCGAGAAACTAAGGTGAAAAAAAAAAAAAAAAAAAAACTAAAAAAGGTAGGGAAAGAGCAGGGGTTAGTTTGTCTTCCGATGGGCATCGACGTCCTCATGTTTGTCGACGTCCTCATGTTTGTTGTCCAGACGGCCTTGGTGCCGTCCCATCCAAGGCGAGAACAAGCACAAGCACTGTCTGACTGCCGTCAACTGCCATCCGACGAGACTACAAGGAGAACTGCTAAAGAGAGAATCTTACCTGTGCTATGCAGAGGTCTTTAGTTGCTGGAAGCGTAGCTTTAGCCCCGCATGGTCACAAGGGCCATAATGACTTGGCTCCTGTTACGTGATCCGACTGCTACTGCCACATCTCTCACTCTGCCCTGCTTCGCTCAGGTTCACCCCCTCTTTCGCCTCCGGCTCAAGGGGCCCTCCACCCATCATGGTGGTAAGATATTGGAGAGCAAGCCCAGCAATCATTATTTATTATTCTGAGAAGTAAAATCAAAGGGCAATGCTATGCTTGTTTCTCTAGCCAATTCACAAATACAGATGCTGTATGCAGCCAAGTCCATCTATGCAAAAGCAAAACACCTCTCGATCCATGACCGCCATATACCCCATCCAGGCAGCCCAAACTAGAAATAGAGAAAACCTTCGCAAATTAGTTACACGCACTATTAAGGATAGAGAATGTTCCACTTACTCACTGGCCTTTGGAGCTTACTGAAAGCCCTCGAGACTTCGGGACGGAATCGCGGTCCTCACCACCAGACTTCTTCCTACCCTCAAGGCTACAGAGCCACCCACTCATCGGCTTCTTGTTTCCGCTAAGTGCATTCATAGTGTGATGTCCATTTTCCAGGATCATTGAGTGACAGTCTTGGGTTTCCGCGCTAAGGGCTTGATGGAGCGATTCGAGTTTCCTTTCAATGCGGTTGATGTCTGCCTTGATACCATCAATCTTGGCATCGATCTTGGTATTGATCTTGGTATCGATCATGGTACTGATGCTGTCGATCTTGGTATCGATCTTGGTATTGATACTATTGATCTTGGTGTCAATCTTGGTATTGACAGCATCGATCTTAGTATAGATCTTAGTATTGACAGCATCGATTACGGTATCAAAGTTGGTCATAACCCGGTTGCGTCCCACACGGTTATCCCAGATAATCGTACTGGTCCCGACACTGGTCACGATGATGGCCAATGCACCAGCAACCAAATGGCAGGAGTGGCTACTTAGGAATGCTTTGACTGACAAAATTCCATTAGCAATGATCACATACGGGACAGAGAGCAAGTACTGGTGTTCATATTGATCGTGACTGATCCCGTGAGGTCAGATCGTGGAGTTGCCGGCGTGTAGCTGAGTCTCTAAAGCAGCTGATGAATTCAGCAAGTCAGTTTTCAACATTTTCAACAGTGAGAGAGGTAGACATCAAACAGGCTCACCTCGTTATTGTACAATCTTTGTTCTTCGTGGACTCATGTCGTGTCACTCTGTTCTGTTATTGTGTTGGATAAGGGTGAAAGACTTGGTCTAATTCTCCCAGAATGCTGGGGAAACCCCTCCCTTATA
>ML120477.1:0-11565 GCA_003788595.2 Choiromyces venosus 120613-1 | reverse complement strand
CTGGGGGGGGTGTGGGCTGTTGTCATAGAGGACGTAAAGTTGTTTTTCTTCATACGTTTATAGTGTTGAACAGGCATATTAGGGCCAGGAGTAGAGAGAAGAGTTGTTACCCAGGGGAACGGGGCAAATTATGTTGGTGTTAGCCGTTTTGTAGGGAGGCAAGTTGTGCTTATTTGATGCGTTCTTCTAACGCTTCAAGGTGCAGTTAGTGTTGCTCACGTAGGTGTGTACGCTGTGATGGTATGTTTATTGATCTGCATGCTCAATAAGGTTTATTTCTCATCGATGTTTATCTGTTTCGTAGGAGTGTATCGAGCCTACCATAAAGTTTACACTACTTTCTATAAAAAATTATTTGGCCCGATTTGAACCAAAAAAACATAAAATCAGCCCGTATTAAACCGAAGACCGAACTACTTCCTTAAGACTATAATTAATGAATGTAGAAGTCCACACTTTCTAGGTTAGACGCGCGTCACATACAAAGCCGTCACTAGGAGACCCTCCTTCACATCTCTCGCCTCAAAGGGCTCAAATAGATACTTTATATTCAAAAAATAGTTGCAAGAAATTCCCAATGGAATGTGTATGAGGACCCCATCATATTGATTATTAGGTGTTGTTTAGAGCTCCAAGTTCTCGTAGAGTGGTGAGGAGGAAAAAAAGAACGAGTGTACGCCGAGAAGAGTAACGGGATACGACTTACTTAACCCTCACCCAGCTAACTAGAATGAGATTGAGATAACAGAACTGATTCAACCCACCCCTTCTTACTCACGTTGATCACCACCAATACACCTCATCTCCATAAAAAGACCCCTGATACATTACAGTAAGTACCAATCCGTTAAACCCTCATGCCACGTCTTTTCAGATCTTAAGTCATTAGTCCCTTATCTTTCTATTACTAAGTCACTCATAACTATATAACTCTATTCGAAGCACCATAATATATCTCTCTCCCTCTTTCCTGACAGTTCACGAACATTTGGTAATATTTGATAGGATTTGGTTTGGTACTCACTATTTTTATTTCGTATCGTATCAGTTTAGGTTAATGAGGTAGTGGTGATCGTCAGTAAAGCGTACGTTTACCTTAATTTTTTTTTCGTAGTGAGAAATATGTCTATTGTATTGTATGTGGGAGGGAAGGTAAGACGAAGATTTACGGAATTCTTTTATGGTAGCACAGATAGTTGCTTTTTCTCTTATATATATATTATTATTTTTTTGAGGTGAAACAGTTCATGAAGTAGATGGTTCGTCAGAGTTATGGGAGTTTTCATACCCATTGGCAGAAGGGAGAGAGAGTTTTTAGAGGAAGTTGGAAAGACGGTGTACTGTCTCGAAGAGGAACACCTGACATTAGGTGAACTGGGTTAGGCGTTCTCGAGAGAAAGAGGTAGAGACACTCAAGGGGCAGTAGTAGCTAAAGGTAAAGCCTACGCACCCTCTGTCAAGGATCCAGGTGCCACCAGGTTTTTGCGTGCCGCCGTTCGAACGGTCTGTCAAATCGTAACCCCCAACGTCAATCGCCCTGCCACTAAAGCCAAGACTGACTCCTATCCTCCTACACACGACCACTTACGCCCTATACTCCAGCCGTCACCCCCTAACGCAGTGTTAGGGTCGTCGGGTTTCTGAACCGACATCGAAACGCGAGGTCGGTGCAGTCGGTGGTACAGGGTGGTGGACCTGTCACTGTTCGAGTATGTTGATCCTAAAACCGGAAGTAGGTCCAATGTCGGTTTGAACTTAAAGAACTTTTTCGTAAAGCAAAAGGTAGCGTAATTCAATTGATACACTGCCTTCTACCAGCAGTCCCGAAAAGTACAATGGACTACACTTCAGAGGTGTTACTGCCATCCAGCACTCTTGTGTCTTGAAAATCTTCAATGGTCGTGTTAAAAGTGCTTGTCCCCCACGGCGTGAGAAGCCCTGGTTTACCAACTACTTACACTAGTAGCTACATGATAATCACAAGAATAGTATGTTCGAATGGCCGTTTGTTCACCATTTGAGACAACACGACTCTTCCGGCCCGGGCTGCTCCTCATTATAAGGATGAATAAATTCAACAAGAAAACACGAGTCCTCACTCACCCGGTCATTGAAAAGCCAATGACGGAAAAATAAAAAATAAAAAAAATGACAGGTTCTGGGAATAACTTATATAAACTCAAGAAAGAATGGTGAAACATACAAGAGGAAGTAGGTAAGCGAAGTTGGTCGGCTTTTGACTTTCGCTCACTCTTTGCTACTAACCGACACTACCGACCGAGCTCAGACAGTGAAGTTAACCGTTTAATCGATCTCAACTCGGTGTGGTTGCCACCTCTTTCTTTCTGGAAAGGCCGCCAGAAGGTCCAGAAACTTACGAGACGTTGGAGGAGGGTTCTTTGGTGGGTATTGGCACTGCAAGAATGTGGGTCCACAGTGTAACGATTGCTATCTGTTATGCGGCTGATAATGTATGGGCTTACCCCTGAGAGGTCAGAGGTATTCTGTCTTGTCAAAACGCTCACAACTTCTGTCTAGTATGGTTGTAACCTGAGTCCACGAAATTATTCCTTAACGACCTGGAAAAGTAGAAGAGAAAAAGTAAAACAAAATGTAACGAAGGAAAGTGCAAAGTCCCTGAACTACCGTGAAGCACAGCCAGAATTATTCTCAATCTCTCAAGCAGAATATTCTTCCTGTCCTGCCCCTGAGGATGTCCTGTTCTTCTCTCTCGTCCTCCCCAGAGGCCCTTTTTATACTAGGATTATGCAAACAACACCCACAAACAATGACGTGGAAACACTACGACATGATTGCGAATTTCCTCGTAAGCCATTATGTGTCCTCCATCACACGCAACAGCTCGCCCCCACTTCGTTAAGCCCATGTCCCCATGGGCAAAACTCCCCAGATAAGCAGCAAGGGAACCTAAGCACCACACTAAAAGCAAAACAACAACACACACAGAACAAACTGCTAATCGACTAGTCTCCTCAAATCGCATAATTCCATCATCGTGAGTGTAAACCACATTGCCATCTTCCTAACTTCAACCATCATCACCTCTCCCCTCCCATTCCTGCAATCTTCATCATTTCCATTCTTCTGTCCTTCTCACTCCTTTAACCTTTTCACCATCCCATGCACCCCTTTCAACTCCGCCTTCCTAAAGCTTCTATTTTCTCGAGGAACAAACAGCTTCATGTCATTCAGATGACACCGTTCCCTCAATCCTCCTTTCCTCACCCAAACAACTTCTCCTGTCTGAATGTCCACCAACCTGGCACTTCTTCCATGCCATGAAATATCTCCAAGTAGGTATGGGCCCTCCCATCGCGCTTCTAGTTTCCTGCCTTTATGTTTATCAACTTCGAAGTAGCGAAGCAGCACCAAATCTCCCTCATGCAGCTTGTGCCAGTCTCCTCCTTCCTTCTCCATGTTTGTGGCTTGTTGTAAGTTCTTGGAAAGGGCAATACCCCAAGCTTCCTCCAATGAGGCCAGGCGAATGTTGTAATCAATTGTCCGCAGCTCATGATCAAAGACGGAGCGCTCCGGGGATCGTGAAATGAGGGAAGCCAACGCCGACAGAACAATTCCATCACGCACCATTGGTCTTCCAAATCCAGTCGTACACGGGTTAAAGCCAAAGAGGAGTTGAGCTGGGCTATACCCATGAACAGATAGCTGACGGATATTGATCGATTGTGTAATGGTCAGAACGCATTCATGCCAATGATCGATAGGATAACGGTCCTGAACTATCGTTGCACATAGCCCTATCATTAAGATCTGTACATATCTTTCGGATATTCCAACAGAGGAGGGATGAGCCTTTGGTGCTGGGAAATGATGCACCATATTCTCTCATAAGGTACGTGCAAATACACCAGAGACGAAATGGGGACTGTTATCAGTGTAGAGCGATCCTGGCCATCCAAATGGGCGTACAACCTGATTCAAGAGCAAAGTCACTGCACTCTCTCCAGTCAGGCTCGTAACAGGAGCTGAGAATAGGAACCGAGAAAAATAGTCCACAGCAATAATGATGTACTTGTAGCCATGATCAACAGTTGGTGGGGTGATAGGACCTATAAAGTCCATTCCAAGCATATCAAATGGCTGCAATTGAAGGATAGGCAGGTGACCCACTGACGGTCTTAGCGGTCCAACCATCTAGCAGCTAGAACAAGATCGGCAGTAGTTATGAATATCTCTGACACGAGTAGACTAATAGTATCGTCCGATTGTGAGTTTCAATAGAAGCCCTGCAACAAAATGGCCATGGCAATCATGTAGGTGGTATAAAATATCAAGGACTTCGCCAGCCTTAACACAGGAAGCAAGTTCACCGTTCTTCTCGCAGTAGATTAGCTTGTTCTCTGAAGTCAATGGAGTGGCCAACACTAGCAAATAATCTTGAGCAGACCTTCGGAGGACCCGTTGAACATTCCGACTCCTTCCAAGCAAGCTATCCGCTCCCAGCATTCCATCCAAACTTCCCCTTAGTTTGTGGTATATCACTGGCGCATACCATTCCTCAGCCAGCCACTCTTCCCACCCACTCAGCTCGAAATCTCCCATCTTCTTTCTTCCTGCCTTATCATCAACCTCTCCCACATCTTCCACAGCACACACCTCTCCACTACCATCCCTCAAATAGCCATCCACTCTACTCAACCCATCAGCAATAACATTCTGGGACCCCACTATATGTATATACTCAGCATCATATTCGGAAAGTCTGACTTGCCACTATGCAATTCGCCCATGTGCATCATCTTTTCGTAGCAAAGAAATTAATGCTTCATGGTCTGTGTAAACCTTCGTCGGATCTCGTGAGCCCAGCACTAACCACCGAACTTCCTCTAAGCATCGTACCACTGCAAGTGCCTCTCTCTCTGTTGTTGAATATCGTCTTTCTGCAGGTGAAAATGGTTTTGACATAAACATCACGATCTGCTGGTCCTTTCTATTTTTCCTGCATGTGTTGGTCCCCACAGGTAAATTGGTCAACTGGAAGAGGACTCCTCCAAGGACTGTCTTCGACACATCTGTTGCTAGGTGATATTGTTTGCTATCATCTCCTCCATGAACAGCATTCTTGATGATTGAACTCTTGATATGTTCGAATGACTCCTGCTGAGGTGCCCCCCACTCAAATCCAATAACTGATCTCTTTTTCTTCCTCTTTCCCTTGTGTCTATCATCTCTCTCTTCACTCCTTCCTCCTCTCTGTTCATCAGCCCTTCTATCCTCCCTTCCTTCTTCTGCCTCTCCCCTTCTCTTTCTTCTTTCCTTCTCCCCCTCCCCCTTTTTCTCCTCCTTTCTTTCTATGTCTACCCTTTCTCTTCCTTCACTCCCTCTATCTCCAACGATCTCATCCTCTTCCTTGTAGGTTACCACTCCCTTCATTCTTCATGCATGATCTGCTCTTCCCGGGATAAAATAACGTAGGTACGTAGTCATAAATAGGAATCGCTCCAGATCTTCTTGGTTTGTCGGAGTAGGATATTCCCGAATAGCAGAAAACTTATCAATCGAAGGGCATAGGCACTTCCCCTCCATCCAGAATCCAAGTGGCTCAATTCCATCCAGCAAGAAGCCACATTTTCCTGGCTTGAGGGTTACTCTCGCCCAATGGAGCCGTGGGAAGTACCAGTAGTGCATAAACTCAAGCTAGGAAGCTGGGCTCACATGCGCAGCAAAATCATCATCAACAAAATGCTCAAATAATCCACCTGATAATTGGTTACGTGCTGGCTCACTAAACGGTGGTGGAACTGGTCCAGCCACAAAATCCTTGAGACGAGAGTAGGTCTGTGGGGCACCTGAAAGACCTTGGCCCATACGCTTATACTGGAAATGTCCTAGACTAGATGAAAATGCCATCTTATATGAGTGTGGTGGGTGCAAGAGAACTGCCCAGTACCCGTTGATGGCATCTGCCTGCAGGAAAACCTGATATTTCGATTGCGTAAGGTTATTAATAACCGGTTCAATCCTCTTCATAGGATAGGAATGATTCATAGTTGCAGAGTTGATTGGGCAAAACACATTAACCATCCGTAGGCTCTTATCTTTCTTGCAAACAAACTTTGTCCTATGGCACCAAGGTGATACTGCATGCTCGATGATCCCTGCTGCAAGCATCTCTGGGATCCTCTTCTCTATCCACCGCCTCTCTTCTGCTGTGTATAATTTTTCCCTTACACATATCGGTATGCTGCCCAGCTAAGTTGGTATATAGTGCTCCACCAAATCTATGACTGGCATATCGCTGACTTCGGTAACGAAAAGATCACGCCACGTATAGAGGATTTGTTTTGCAGAGATCAGTAGCCTTCCCACTGCCTGCAGACCAAGCTTAATTCTCGACTCCTCAAACCACTGATCGACAACCATCATTGGTGATGCTTCCTCAACCTCTTTGCGGCTCTCGAAAGGTCTCCGGGCAGTTGGAAATCCTCCAGCTTGTCTAAACACTTCATCCAACTCATTAACTCCTCGCTCCCAACTGCCATTCGACCCCTTTCCTTTCCCCTCATGCCCCACCACTGCTGCCCCCAGAACTCCAATCCTACTCTCCCACTCTCCTGTCTTTTCCTCCTCCTCTACCTTATCTCTCCCCTCCATCTCTTCACTCTGACATAACACACACTTCTCTATTGCACAATTCATCTTCCAATGTCTCTTCCCTAATGTCTCCTCATAGAAGTCCTGGCATACCCTATAGATCGTGGGTTTTTGGAAGAGGTCTTCTTGCTGATTGGTTTTCAAGAACACTAGTAACTTCTCTCTAATACCATCATCTTCTTCCTTGCTTCCCCATGTCCCATCCTTTCCCTCACATTCATCTTCAACCTTGTTCCCCTTTTCCTCATTTCCTTCTCTCAGGCTCTTGATGCATTGTTCCTTCTCTTTCTCATTATCCCACTCTTTTAATTTTCCCAATGCTCTTGCTTGCACCCGTTCCTTACTCCACCGCCATAGTTCTTCTGGTGCTACCACTCTTGACCTTCACTTCCCTAGCTTCTTTGTTACCCACTTCCCAGTCTCACTATAAAAATGAACATCTGCCTCGATGAATGCCCTACCCTCTTCCTTTTCTTCAGTCAGTTTTCTTTCCTCATCATCAACCGAGCTGTCATCCACCCAATGGAGAACCTTCTTCTGTCTCCTCCCATAATCGTTGTGTAGGTCCTTGATTCTTCGTACACCAGTAGAGAGACCCACCTCTGCTGGCTTCATTAGTTTTTCGAATCTGGAAGGTGGTGGTTCTTGGTCCCTCCATGGTGTCGGCTTTGCTTCCCATCCTGATCTTTTGCTGCATAAATATTCTCTTCCTCACTTTCCTCGAATTCATCCTGACTTCCAGACTCTGTCCCCCTCTCTTTCATCTCATCGCTCGACGTTATTCCTCCACTATCCCTGTAATCATGGCTACTTCCATAATCCTCCAGGGCTTGAAAAATGGCCAGCTCACTCCTTGCCTCACTCACTATCTGTCGAACCACCTCCTCAAATGACTTACCATTCTCCAACTCCAATTCTTCCACCAACTCGTCATCCATCTCTGAGGTTACCACTGCTGGGTTGATCAGAACCCTTGGATTCCGACCTTTCTCAATCGTGACTACTTCTCTAGGGACATTGTGGTCTCTTCCCTCTGCATCCTTGATCACATAGACATCGTGCCTATAATCCCCAACAGCTTGGCAGACCCTGAGCCACCTTCGACTGAGTGGCAACCCATATGTAGGTTCACAGGATTCAGGCATAGCAAATATCCGAAGTGGTGTCACCCTGGAAGCAACTTCGACCTCCAGATCAGCATAAAATTCGAGAGGTACAAGGTTCGATGCAGCGGTTCTGATAACTAGCTCTTTTGTCGGTAGTATGATAGCTCTAATTGCTTGCAGGACTGTAATTGGTGCTAAGTTAACAACTGATCCTGCATCTATCAATATGTGATTAATTTCATAGTTATGGTTATTCAACCGTATTCTAGCCTTAGTGTAAAAGTTAGCTACTTCAAAATTCGGCTCCCTCTTACCCACAAGAGCCGCCTCCGACAGAATTGATTCCATGACCTTGGCTTCCACTTTTCTTTTCCCTTTACTGGTTGTGTTTTTGCCCCGAGGTCGCTCCTGTACCATCAGCTTTACAAATTGATGTTTACCCTCAGGGGATAAATCGAAGAATTGCCCCCATGTGAGTCCTGTGACTTCTGTATCTCTGAACCCAGAAATAAAATCAAAGCCTTGGCGACCTGCCATCAACCGAATTGGTCTATGGCCTGACTGTCTGGTTGGTAGTTTCTTCTGTCGAGGTTGTTTATTGTTTTTGTCTTGTTCGGCAAGGGTGGTGCGAAGGCGTTGTCTTGGTGGTTGCCCCTCAGCAGATGCGGAACTCTCAGTCAACTTGCTCCTAAGCCTTGCCTTCTCGCCTGCCATGACATCTGACTCTGCCAGTCTCTGGTCAATCTGGGCATCCTGGCTCTTATCTCTGTTGGTCAATTCTTTAACAAACTCCTTTTCATCCAACCTGACTTCCTCAAGCTCCTCATTCCTGGACTCCCAACTGCTCTCAATTTCCGCAAAGCGATCATTCCCTCTTATATTAATTTGCTTAGTTCTGCCATCAAGATACTCACGGATCACTTCAACTACCATTCCGTTTACTGCACTAGACTGCTGAACCTTATCAGGCTCACCACAGGTACGTTCCTGAGTGCCCCAACCATGTCTCTCCCTAATGTCTTCTCTAGCACTCCCTCTATTCGCAGTCTACTGATTTAGGGGCTTACTATACTGTTCTCTTCGAGCAATATCCTCTTGACGATCTCTTGTCTGGTTACCAGTAGCTCCAGGGGGCTGCTGCTGGGAATTGGTCGGCCGAAGATACAAGTCAGGCTGTCTTTGGTTCGACAAATGACACTCATAGCGGAGGTGTCCCACAACTCCACATTGATAGCAGACACTTTGTGACCTATCTCTGCGCTGATAGCGAGGGTAATTACTATTGCCATGGTAACCTGGTTCATACTGCTGACTATCGTTAGTCATATTAGTCCCTCCTCTTCCATACCTCGAGTTCTGCCATGCCCTTTGTTGTTGACCAGTCCTACTCCACGGTGCTCCATTCTCATGACTTGGTATAACCTGCCTTCCCCAAGGTGAGTTTGGTCGTTCTTGGTTATTATAACTATATGGATTTCTCATCGGTTGTGCTTGACTATAAGTTGGTGATGGTGCAAGCCGATTCCCAACTGCATACACCTCAATGGTCGGAAGGCTATTGCTCTCTCCCATCGATAACATTCTTGGCACCCCCACTGTCCCCGATATCTCCTGATCAGTCTTCGATCTCTTGCCTACCCACTGCTTTAGTTCCTCCAATTCCTCTCGGATCCTTTCAGTCTCCTTCATCGTCTTCTTCTCTTCCTTCTTCCTTCTCTTCTCTTCCCTCAATCTTATCTTCTTTGCTCTCTGCTTTCTTCTTCTCCTCCCACTAAACTCCTCATCGCTATCATCTTCACTATCAGTGAGATCAATGTCCTCATCCCCAGATGAATGATCTTCCTCCATGATGCTCCATAATCTCTGGACTTTCATGATAGCATCCTCCACACTCGGACGATTAGCGAGACCACTCATAGCTTGCATCCGCAACTCGCGTGAGTCCAACCCCTTGACGAACTGAGTTGCTACCAAATGCTGAAACTCGCTAGACATTCCATGCGCTACCTTTCTAGTTAACTTAACATATGCCTCGATGGATTGCCCACTCTTCTGACGCAGGCAAAGGAAGGACTCTTCTGCTCTTCTTTTCTCCTCTTCTATTTCGGCTGAGTTTTCAAAGCGAGCTCTCAACTCCCGGCATAAAGCATCATAGTCTTTGGTGACAGACAATGGTAGACGATGCACAAACTTAAAAGCCTGACTACCAGGCTTAAGATGCTGTATCACACGATGTGCTCTAACATCAGTGGGGTATAGAGATCCTGCTGTCTCTGTCTTCTTTCCCTCTCTCACAAAAATGATCTCGAAGTCATATAAGAAGTGCTCCACATTTTCTCCCATGGTCCCACCGAAGTCCATTAACTTGAGTTCAGCCATCTTCAGTTGTGGCAGCAATGCTGCGTCTAGCTGAGTAGGAACAGGTTCCAACTGGAGTTCCGGATCAATTGGAAGTATTGTTCCTGGTACTGGAGACTGAAGAGAAGTGAAGTTTGGCTGAGTCCCCGGGTTCGATCTAGATTGCTCGGAATCACAAGATGAGTGGCTAGAGTTTTCTTTAGTGCAGAAAATAACCAATATAAATATCAAGAAAAAATCATTTACTCCTTCCATTGTACTACAGAGTAAGTAGTTACTTTCAACACTTGCAATTCTCTTGATACTCAAGTGTAAAATATTTGTTTTATTCAATTAAAAACATTCTGTAACATCTAATATAATCTTGTACATTCTCCACCTATTGTCAAATGTACCATTTCTATGTCAATTTACATAAAATTTTATATACTCTGACAGTATGACAACCATCATCTCAGGTGATAAAACCCAGGAAATCTGATATAACACGTGGTTGACCTAGCAGTATATCAGGCAGTAGTCCTGCTGCCCTGACTCTACATGTTTCCTAGCTTTTATTTACAATTGTAATTTTACAGCTGCAATATCCCCTTCACAATCATTCCTCCCATAGCAATAGCTGCTGCAATGCAAATAATTACTGCAATCAAGGCTTCAAGAGAGAATATGAAATGAAAGGGTATTACTGAAGACTAACAATTATGATTTCCAGTGACTCCCATCATGGAGTGCTACCATATCGACAAGTCACCAATATCACCGGCATAGGAGATGACTCAATTTCTTGTGTTCCCCCAACTAATCCATTTCATCACCGGGTCGCTCATAGCTGTTGTGCCCGATAATACGAGCTGCCGCATGAATTCCGTAATACTCAACGCAAGCTGCTTGGATTTTCTTGGTCATACTTATCCCTCATCAAAGAAAAGACCATTCAAGAATTCGTGATGGTTGGATTCGGTGTTGTTGTAATGGGTGAAGATTCCACGCATACGTGCATGTGCTCTTGCGGCACTCCGATACCATCCTCGCCAACCCAAGCAAGAACTGAGCTGGGGAGGGAACAAAGATGGAAGCCTACATGACAAGCCCCTGTGGCAGACACATGTGAGTAGGTTTGATGCAAGGTAACCTAATAGAGGGAAGGACATTTTGTGTTGGACACCCAATCATACTCTTAATAATTTATTCCCGCACCGCCAAGTTGAGATCCGAGTGGTCACTGGTGACTTAGTCCAGTGAGGAATTCTTAGTTTGGCGGTCTACTTAGGAATTCTTCTTATTGCCTTATCAGCCAGTCTACCCAGGGAGTGTCTTGGACAGCCTAGTCTATTCACCAAACCTCCGGGATGAGCAATCTTCGCTTGCAGGCTACAACATATGGAAGTACTCCGGTATGGGAGTTGAGGAAAAGGGGTTTGGCATATAACGGAAATACTATTTCAGGGAGACAGGGAAGTAGAGTTAG